>JAOWBL010003129.1:0-12676 GCA_028564865.1 Zenarchopterus dispar | reverse complement strand
TCTGTCTGTCTGTCTGTCTGTCTGTCTGTCTGTCTGTCTGTCTGTCTGTCTGTCTGTCTGTCTGTCTGTCTGTCTGCACATACATACACACCCTGCTGATGAAATGCAGCAACAAGAAGAGGCAGAGCAGGCAGGGAGGGAAGGTCAGGCCAAACACAATGAAAAACCTCAAAGTAAAATAGAAAACACTGAACTTCCGTCATCATGTGAAAAAAAAACAAGATTCAAAGAAAGCATGAAAATACTGAAGCTGTATCCAAGCACACCAGAGTACTTATAGAAAAATGTATGACCTATTTGGGTTGATTCTCTGAAATGGATTATGCTTGCGACACAGATAGCCCACTGACAATGTTTAAATCGTTTTTGACTTGCCGATCAATCATCATGCTCCAGTCATTTAAAGCTCCAACCTGGGGAAGCCTCAGATTAAAGCATCAGGACATCAAGTGTGATGTAAACATTTTCCTTCCCTTCATCTTAATTTGCCTTGACAAACAGCTCATGCCAGACTGCTCTCTTGATGATTTCCCATTGCAGGAATGAGGTGAGAAATTTTGTGTAGACGGGGCTCTGCATGCGAGATTAAAGCTGTGTTGGTTTGTCAGAAAGCAGAGGTTGTCCAGAGTTTAACAAGTCAGGGCGGCACACATATTCATGTACATATACACACACGCCACATGTTTTATTTAATGTTATTTTTAAAGCATGTCCACAAATAATGATAGTTCACATGAATTGTAGCGTGGATCCCTTCTTCCAGTCAAGTCTTAATAGCACTTTGTTTTTATTTCCATTTGTCTTTCCACTTAGCTCCACACTCATCTCCTGAGGTGTTTTGCTAGAGATGTTTTGTTTATTTTATTTTTTTTGCCCTCTCAGCCTCCATCAACCTGTGTCTCACCTTCTTTTTCACTGGTGTCCATCTAGGCATTTGAATCATTTCCCTCAATGTAAATAAAACCAGTGTAAGTAGAAGGCCAAATGTTTTTTCTATAGTATTTACACAGAGCTCACAAGCTTTTATCTCTCTGGCTTTGTTAACCCTCTCTGGAAGTGCTGGGAATCATTGATTTGGACTGATATTGGCAATAGTGGGTTTACAGGATTTAAAAAAGAATAATTTTGATGTGGAGCTTTGAGCCATCAGATATTCCCTCCTGCAAAAACAGACCCATTCCCATTTTTATTATGTACGTGAACTCTAGAAAACATTTGATTTCACAAACAAATGCCAAATTCTGAGGCCATTACATTAACTTTAATGTATCACAAAGTTCTCCAAAACTCATATGCAGTAACTAGGGAGGCCCCTGAAGTCTTCTAAACTCACCATTATGTTCATAAAACATAAAACAGTTTGTTACAATTTTGATTGGAAGCAGGATTCTTTATCAAGTACAGGGATTAGTAAGAGCAACCCATTTTAACCCAGTACTTTCATAATTTTACAGAGGTGTATGCTGACATCAACGGTTTATTTAATTGTTTTTAAAAATATTGTTTTAGTTTACTTTCAAAAATAATTTAATTTAAAAAAATCTATTCACTTATAGTCACATTTTATCACATACACTGGCTATTAATTAATTTCTTATGAAAGTAAATATTAAAACAATTTCATTATTTATCTAAACTGCTCTAAAAATAGTCCAATAGTTTAATTAGATACTATTAAATGGCATAAATGATAAGTATTTCAATCATAAATAAGAATGAAATTAATTACAATACAAGTAAAACACAAACACAAGTTCAGCCATTAAAAGGTACAAAACTAAGGCCAAAATGGACAACCTTTTGCCTTATAGAAAAAAGATTTCAAGAAAAACAGTAAATGTCCTCATCACTGGGTTAGAATAAAAGACTTGACATTTTGGATCTGCCTAATTAAAACTGTAGCTTAGAAAAGTAACAGCCTGATTAGAGAATAATGTCAATTTTCACAAATTGACAAATTTCAAGACGTCTTAACGGAGAAACATTATGACCTTTTTTTAAAAGCTGAAACTTTGTTGATATTTTAATTAATGAAAGATGTGCAAAATGCCTCCCTCAAAGTGGCTAAACAGAGACTAAACAAAACTTCCCCTTTGAACTATTTCTACGCCCTTGATTTATGGAAATGGAGTCAGCCACTTAACTCCAGTCAACCTCTATCCATCCATCATCTATACCTGCTTTTAAGTATTCAGGTTCATGGAGATATTCTGGAGCCTATCCCAGCTATGTATGTGCAAAAGACAGGTGTTGCCAGTCCAAAGTATTACTTCAGTCACCCCTTTGTCTGCTTGAAGTTTGTGTTAAAACCTTGTGCTTCCTGAAGTGTACCCATAAAGTTCATGGAGTTACAGCAAATTCAGTTCAATTCAATAACACTTTAATAATCCCCAAAGGGAAATTAAATCAATCCAGCATAATGGGAAGTTGAATTTGAACTGCTCACTTCATGAAACTTTTGCAGGCCTAGCCTACCCAAACAAAGAAACAGGGTCATGTTGAACTTTTAAGTTAGTAGGGACGCCAAACACTCAAATAAATGGTCTCAAGCACAGAAAACATATTTTTAAAATTTATTTAAATAAAAGCGTGCCTCCTTTAATGAAATGTCTCTGACAAACTTTGGTAAAAAATACAATATGATCACATCCTTTTTCAGTGGTGTGTTTTCTGTTCCTGGCTGCTGGTTTTATGGGCTGGAGTGAGCCACTTGACTCCACTTCTTCTCTCTCTTCCACAGGTTTTCCCCCTTTTAAGATCTGTAGTTTTACATGAAACATGGACAAAAATGACACAAAATAACCCTTGAAGCACATTACACTGTATAACAGGGTACACTTTCAAAAATAATTTTGGCCCAAGAGCACACACTAACACACAGCCAACTGATAAAAATACTTCATTGGCAGGTTTTTTGTTTTTTTTTCCCCCCACCATCTGCATTTCTCTCTTTTGGTTTGTGATCATGAACAACTAGTACATATCCATGTTTTAGGTAGAATTTCTTTGTGATTAGGCCCGCTTATTGTCTCATAAAACACCAGTCAAAAAGCACAATATTTCCATTTCAAACAAACTTGATCATTCTACTCTTGGCTGATTCAGAAGTCATGTTTAAAAACATGAGACCTCAAAATCTGAACACCTCGCTGATTTACGTAACTTTAAATTTAGGCAAACTCAAACAAAATGACAAGAATATTTTACGTCAGAGTTTCTGTGTTGGATTTCACTTCAAACAACTAAATGCACCATATATCCTCAACAACAGAAATGGAGTGGAAATCCCTGTACACTTCACTCGTGACCCTGCAATACCCTTTTAGAAAAGGACTCAGGAAAGGATCCACCTGTCACCATGCACTCACAAGACAAAAGCAAACCTTCCATTTCTGTTTGAGCTCTGCAAGGATGGTGATGGAAAAGGTATTTGGTCACTTGAAAGGTTGTTGGAGGTGTTTGGAAAAAGAGAAATGACATTTTAACTTTCTTGCCCATTGAAAGCCAATGACCATACTGTGAGTTGTACAGCACAATTGATCTTATACTTATTGGGTTGTGTATTTTTGAAAAGATATAGAGCTAATACTATAATATTATATGATATAGCAAATAATAAAAACAAGATTTTCTGTTACAATAAAAGTCAATTAAACTGCTGGAAGAAATGGGTTGTTTGAACGAGCTGTGTGTGCCATCACTTTTCACGACACAGAAGTTCCCTTTTTTCTGTATATGCCCAATGTAACACGAAGTTATTTATAGTGAGTGAAGATGTGTATAGATAAATGCATTTCTTCCGTTTTCTTCCACATCCATATCTGTATCATGTTTTATGACAAGATCAAAATGTTGCTAGATATTCTCTAACATTGCAGTTGGTTACAGAATGGGGAGATATACCCTACATGCACAAACCCTTTTTCATTCACCCCAAGTGTTGTAATACCTGTCACTTTCTGGAAAGTGGCAGGTACATGCACACACTGCAGGAGCTTCAGTCATGGTAATCCTCAGGCTTGAATCAAGGCAACTCCACTTCCTTTTCCTGGTAAAATTTGTCTTTTTCCAAGAAAAAAAAGCCTAGTTACTTTGATTCAACCCTTTGAGAAGAAGCCATTGGTAGGTTGTAAAATGTGGTTGTAGAGGTTGCACATAGTGCAACAGTATTTAGGACAAGTGTACGACTAACATATGGGTGGATTTTACACATAGTCCTCAAACTGTCACACCAACAGCAGAATAGGTAGGAGACTCGAGTCATGTTGAGTACATGGATTTATGTTCAGGCCACATTTTCTAAGAAATGTTTCTTTAATTTTCCGCCAGTTGGATTTTCCTTCACAAGCTTTGAGTTGACTGAGTTTGAACCTTCAGGTGTACTTTTAATTTAGATTAGTTCATTGGATAGGAAGAAGTGGGTATAGGTAGTGGATGGATGGCTCACTGGATCACTAATGCCTTTAGCAACCCTTTATCAGATTTTTTTTGGCTATTTAGTTTCAATATCCATTTATTCTTCACAGGTGGTGATTGATGTGGTGTGTGTGCTCTCAAGTACTGCTGTCATCACTGTGGGGCCAGAGTGGAAATGATCACATTTGTATTAAAGACACAAGCAGACATCCATCCAATACCTATATTGTCTTATTCCTATTTAGGTCACAGGGATCTGTTGGAACCTGTCCCAGCTCTTTTTGGGCAAATGGCAGGGGTACGCAGTGGACTGGCTGCCAGCCTGTCACGCTCACTCACTCGGGCAATTTTGAAATCAGCAAAGCTCGTGGACTAATATCACGGATGAAATGTGAAAGTCATTATCTAAAGTTACTGAACTTGCTTTTACGTTCTTAGACAGGGTGGATGCAGAGCTTTAGTGAGTGCATATCTCTACAGTTTGTTAAACAAAGCAAACACAGCATCATGAAGCTGTCTTCTTTTTTGTACTTGGGAGTTAATTAGCACCTTAAATGTGGACAAGTATTTAATTTCCTTGAAGTTTAACCTCACATGAACGCTAGCTGAGATCCAGCCTACACAGGAATTTAAAAAGTCATTATAAAAATGTATGTGACATTCAGTCAGTGTGGGATGATATAATAATGCTATCAACATGACATTTATTACTCTAGGCTCCCAGTCATAATATACATCAAGCTTTCTTCCAAAACACCTTTGCAACCAGACTTGTCAACCACAGAAATGTGATTCCCAACACCCCTCTTCACATATGAGCCTTTAACACAGGGGTAAGGTGTTTGAAGGGTTATATATGAGACAATTTGACAGACAAATGAAAGGTTTTTGAGAAGGGATTGTAACATCTCTTCAGAAATTCCCTAAGATGTGTGGTGCAACATGTATGTAAATAGAATATTTACATGCTGTTGATGTTTTTGATTATGCATGCATGCCGTTTCAACAATGGAGCAAAAGCCATGATGCACAAGTACATTTGTCCTCTTGTTTTATGGCCGATTCTCTCTCCCCCCTCTTGTGTTAAAACAGATAAACTCACTTTTCTGTCTACTGAAGCAGCAAAATGCTTGAGTGGTATCAATGCTATCCTATAAAAGAAAAGCATACACAGCTCAATCTGTGACACTCTTCTTTACCAAGAGTCTGTGAGTCCTGATATTTATTCTGCTGTAAGATCATTAGAGGAGAACTGGAGGCAACCATATGGACACAACTGCTGCTCAGTTCATTCCAGTTTTTCAAGTAACGATCGTGCCAGACACCCCCAATAGACTTTCTCCATGTGTTGGTATGAGTGCATATGTAGGAAGTGAAGCACAGTCACTTCATAGACACATTATGAAAAAAATAGCAGCTTTATTGTTTATTTTCAATTGAGTTTTAATTAAAATTGAACAAAAAGAGGTCTTGCTGTGTGTTGAGTGACAATGGCATGCAAGAGATTTGTAAGCCAGTAGTCATCTTAGTTAAAAATATCAGGAATCAATAATTACAACCGTCTAAAAGATTTGCTCTGATAGTGCTTTGACATGAAACCCCTTTATTCATTTTATGCTGTTTCTCACTGAGCCATTATCCCTTCAGACATCAGAGGACTTCTTTTTCTTTAATCAAGCCTAAACAGTTAATTGGAGCAGATGTTTTAACATTGAAAATTCAACATTCACACAGACGTGTATCTAACATCTCACCTTAATGTGACAGCATGATCACTGTTTCTTTAACAGCAGCATCATCATAACGAAAGCAGCTTGGCTAATCTTTTGTTTCATTTGACTAAAGAAGATGAGAGCAAAATCAATATAAGCAGAAAAAAAAAGCAAATTTACATTGCCCCAGGCATGCTTTCACCAGTTTAAATGTGGAAAGGAAGTTGTCATTGTTATGCCTTCTTCTTTCTGTGGAAACTAAAGGACAAAGGTTATTTGGTTTTGAATTGTGTGCACCTCAGGCAGCTGAAAGTCAGATTATTCTTGTAACATATACTGAAAAATGAAGTCTTTAAGTCAGGAAGACGAACACATTCCTTTGTACATCCGACATAATATTCAGATTTTTTTTCCAGGACTACTTACCCTGTAAAGTATCCTGTAAATTTGTTGCATTATTTATCATGTATGAACTGCTCATTAAAACACTGAAATTGTGTATTTTGACCTGTCAGTAGGATAAAAAGCACTGTAATGTGTTCAGTGTGGTGGCAGGAACTGCTGGTCAGCGATATAAGTGTGATGAAAAAGAAGTTTCAAAAAAAGAGAATAGGAATGGATTTATATTTACAATATAATGATAGATTCTGAAGTGAACAGATGAATACAGTCAGCTTCCTCCCAGTCCTATATCCACGAGGGGCCGTTCAACCAGACACTAGGCCTTCATGCGGAAATACACCCACTCTTTTTCTGGTCCCAGATTGTATGAATTGCACTGGTATGTCCGCACATGCTGTCTTCCCAGATAAAGTGAAGCCAAGGGGGCCAGGACCACGTGCTGTGACCGGAGGCTTGATTATGCCGAGTGGTGGTCCGAGAGAGGCGTTTGTAGGCCCTTCAGCTGACAGATCACCGCTGAGCCTCCACAGGGTGTGTGTGTTTGCCATCCAGCAGCCGAGCCTCTATGACAGATCTGCTTCCTTGGCGACTGGCGACTATTTGAAAGCCCCCCTTGGATTGACTTAACTCTCTTCAGGGAAGCAGAGCAATTGAGTGAAGAGAGCAGTGACGAGACACAAAAGATTCAAAATGATAAAGATGGAAAATATGCACAGGGAGGGAAGGGTGTTGGGGACGGATGGAGAACATACCTTGTTTGTGTTCTGCTTCATAATACCAAAAACAAGTTCTTCTTTACTGCTTTTCACATTTTTTTTCAGTTTATCCTTAGAGTCCATCTGTCCTTTGTGTTTTTTTTTTTTTTTTTTTTTTTTGTATTTTCAGTGCAGCAAGCATGACTGAGTACTGAAACTCAGCATTTCTTAAATTGTTTCTGTCATGGCTCCCCTGCCCTCTACCTCATCAGTCACTGCTGCATTTGTGGAAGTGTCCTCCGCTGTGCAAAGCAGGAGCAGACATCATATGTCTGGGTCTGTACTCAGACACTTCTGATCTCTGGAAGCCAACTACCACACTGATTGCACAAAGGTGATCTGCTGTTTAAGAGAGTCTGAGGATAAGGTGAGATGATAAAGTGATTGGCGCCACAATGTCTAAGCTGATAATTAAGACAATATGTCATCTGCCATTATGTATCTCAGAGTGTGCCCGTAACCCATATGCTAATTAATGCTGATTTATGCCTCATTATGCTGATTTATAACAGGACTACAGGAGTGCTGTTGACGGACTGCAGGAAAAAGAACTCCATTAAAAGACATGACGCTAGCATTACGCTCTCATGTGGTGTTCAGGATGGGTCTGAGGAGCTTTACTCATTTTTTTTAGGAATAATAACAAGAGTTTGGCTATGTTTTAAATTTCATACTTTTATGAGTATACTCAGATGTAGTGTGCTACATGCACCATGTACATACAAGCGCAGTCTGAGGAAAAAGCACTGTTCCAACGTATACCTGACAGTGTGAACTTTCTTTGTTGGCTGCTTCACCTGAACTACAGCATTTTATCATGAAGATTTGACTTTTTGTTGATTGTAAAGTCCAAACAAAATTAACTATATTTCCTTCTTTTATGTGTAATCTTGCCCCCTTTTATGTGAGAGATTAAAGCAGACCGCTGTCCTCTTAACCAAAATTGCAGCAAGTCAAGTTTATTTCTATTGTACGTTTAAACAACCTCAGTTAAAAAAATGTGCTGTACACACTAAAATCAATTAAAAATCTAAAATTCAACAATAAAATGAGCAAGTATACCTAATAAAACAAAGTAAAAGCATAAAACTAGCAAGTCATTTCTGCTACATCAGCAAGGTGGGAACCGCTGATTTTTCTTTGAGTGTGTGTTTGTGTGTGTGTACAATCAATTCAAAGGTTTATCTTTTTAAAAAAATTATATTAAATGAATGCAGGCTTCCACATCAATGTAAATTTAGTGGTCTATAAGACAGCCTTTGGTTTTTCAAATATTTTTGAATACATTACATTTTTTGAATAGATTTCTTTAAAGTTTTTGCTTCAAAACATCTGACCAATCACAGATGACCAAAGCGGACAACATCAGCACACACAGCTTTTTACAAACTAATTCGACTTTTGACTATTGAGGAAATAAAAGATTGTACTTTGCTTCTCCATGTTAATCAGCTTTCTACAGTTATCCCTCTCTTGTGCAAGGTATTTTGTTCTTTCCTTCTTTTTTGTCAGTAAAAGCAACAAAAGACCACCATCACATAATATGGGCTCCATCTTTTTTTCCCACGTGCATTTTTTTTTTTAACTGTGCAAAAATCTTAAGTGTGCAAGAAAACACTTTGGAACATAGTTTATATCATATAAATTTGAAAACTGCACCACAAAATCTTTTGTTTTGTGCAACCACCCACTCCCGTGTCATATACCCAAATTATCTATGCTTTCCATTACTGATGGTAATTTTCCCAAACATAACTGATTTCCTACTTTTTATTCGGCCATTAGCTGCTCTAAGTGTGATATATTAATCAATTTTGAGAGGCTTGAAGTGAGCTTGAGGTAAATAATTCATCATCAATAACATATAGCCTCCCAGTTTTTATTTGCCACTTTCTGATTATCTTGGGGTATTTTATATGGAAAATTAAATCCCTCCTGACACTATTATGGACGCTGTTACTTTCTTGAATGCTAACAATCATAGCATCCAAAAAAGTAACAAACTATTGAGTGTAGTTTTACAGTGTATTCATTGTAAAGCCTAGTTAAAGCAATCTTTTTTTAATGTGGGATGTGTGTCCTTCACCAGTCCTCCTTGACAGTCTAATCTCGCATATTTTATTAGTGTCTAACTTCCTAATTCTGCCTAGGAGGACTAAAACCACCAATGTGCAACACAAAAGTACAAGACTGAACAAAAAGACACAGACAAAAGTGTGTGTGAGTGAACATGAGTGTGTGTGTGAGAGAGAAAAGGGAATGTGAGCAGTGCACACACATCCCAAACGTGCACGCACACATACACAAATATACAAGCATGTACATTCAATTATAAACATATGGGCAACCAATTACATCTATATATACAGACATATGTCCACACTTGACAATCTACATACATACACGGAGAAGAAGCAGTCAATATACCTGCAAATAAAGCACATATTATATTAATAATAATGGTGACAAAAGGGACAGAACAGCAACAACAACCCTAGTGCCAGTAAAAACATTAATCCTAACATCATTATTAATATTATAATCAGTACAAGTACCACCAGCAATAACAAGGATAGTTATTTTGTCATCACCTGCCAACGACTCAACACCCCTCCCAGGCAGTCCTGGATCCCCCATGAGTGTGTGACCCTTGGTCCACCCCTCATCCAGGCAGGAAGACCAGTCCAGGAGGCGCCCACAGCCCCCGGGCCCCAAACCCAAAAGGACTACGCCATAGTTAAAGCAATCTTGAAGTGTCTGCACAGTAAGCGCCAAGTACACCCATAGCCTACTGTCACCTAATAAATTTCTTTGGACAGATATGTTAAAGACAATTTCCCATTTTCTCCTGTAATGTACACAGAGCAACATAATCATCATTCCCAGTTGTGTGTCTAGTCACATTATTAACAGAAGCTGTGTTCTCTTCAGTGTTTGAGCCAAGACTGAACCAGGACACTAAAACTGGGGGTTATAAAACAAAACTGGACAACAACAGAAGGTTAGTTACCTTTTTAGCATGCAAGCTTGAAACTAGAAAATCTCTTCAGACTTTGAATATGAAACATTAATGGCTGCATCACTATTGTTTGAACAGCACATTAATGATCCTCACAGCTTCATACAGCCAAGAACCAGCTTTGGCTCAGGAGATGTGTGTGTGTGTGTGCATGTGTGTGTGTGTAATTGTGTGTAATTGTGTGCAAATGTAGCATCCACTATAAAGCACTTTGAGCGGTCAACAAAAATTTAAGCAGTCAACAAAACTAGAGAAGCATTACATAAATGCTGTCCCTCTGCCCCCAACAGTGACACAAGCATGTTCACTAAATTGGACAGAATATCAGGTGAAGGTAAATTGCATGAAGCATGGATCTTTCACAGCTCTTGTTTGAAACTGTTTCTGGAGCAATGTATCAGTTATGAAATCTCTTTATTAGCTTGGGTGGGGTGAGCATTTCTCTTCCCAACTGGAGAAGCCCTTTTATAATCTTTTGTTGGCAATTAATTCATGGGCTTTTTTTTGTTCTTTTGTTTCTTTATTTTTTGTTCAAATGCTATCATTAATGATGTGGAATGATGAACTGTTTAATATATTTAATGTATAGTTCTACTGACAGGGGTAGAATTCAATTTCAACTTGAGCTACAGTAAGATAAAACAGAGATATGTCTATCTCTCTTTTATAAGATGATTTGATAACTATCTGAACACCTGGATTGAGATACAAATCGGGGGAATACATCTCTAAAAAGAAAAATTCTGTTTGATTTGAAGTAGTCTTGTAGGACTTTATAGTTGTTTAATGTAGAATTGTGAGTGAAAACTAGACATTAGTAGAGATCAGGCTCTAATAAGCTATCTTGAAATAAGAATATTAAATAAAAGCCAAGCCTAAGGAATCACTAGACTTTTTGGTACACCATTAACAGGAAAAAGGCATTTAATGAGTATTGCTTGGTTTCAATCTTTGCTTTGATTTACAAATCTAGCACAAGACTGTCAATGATGTGCTGTAGTTGGTGTCTTTTATGTATACATTAGGAATGAATTAAAATTGCAACTCTTAGCCACAAAGTAATGTTGTAAATATTTAACATTATAAATACTGTAATCACCTTTGACCTTACTAACTTGTGGTTGGGAGTCTTTATAAAGTGTTGTTCTAGTTTCTGAAAGGTGTATTGACTTTCAAGATTGGCATAAGATTAAGAAGAAGAAAATGAAGAGTACATTTACTAGTCCCACTATGAGAAAATTCACAGATCTCTCCAGGAGAGACTTATTTATATCGTGACGAACAATCTATAGCTGCTCTACAGAGCATCCAGTATTCTTTCCACCATCTAAAATCCAAGTGATTTATAGATGTTAGATTTCATGGTGTTTTGTGAAACACATTAGCATTGGTTTTTGAACATGTACAGTATTTGTTTTAACCTTGCAAGCAATGATGATCAACCACTCTCCTGTGAGCAGGGCACAGGGGGTGGGGGGCAAACTGGTTGTTATCATGTTTAAATGATGGGTAGAGTCCAGGCGGTCAGCATGATGCTAAGACACACCAGTGCAGTAATGATGTTAACTCTTGATACTGATGTAGAAATCTCATTATGACTCTCTCATTATGACAGATATGGAATATCTGAAAAAAAAACCCACCTAAGTCAACCAACTTTAAACTGTAGAATAATTTTATTCAAAACTGGTTTCCAGGTTGTGTCATATAGATATGTACACCCCAATACAGAACATTTGTGCATATTGTCTAATATTCTGGCTTATTGTCTGGTGGTATTTCCAATTAATTATTTATGTACAGTGTGATTTTTTTTTTTTTTTCTTGGAGACTTTTCTATCTCAGTCAACAAGACAGACAGAGAAGAATTGTAATCATTTCTGGAGACACATTTGAGAACCAAAATAATTCTCTAAAATCAGAGCTGCCAAGTCTTACCTTTTGTATGCCAAGACAAGAAATCTGTTAAGTTGATTTTTGGAGTTAATATTTAGAAACATGAAATTACAATTATCATATTAATAACATTTAACTTATCAGTATAATACAGAGCAGGGCTGGGCAATTCTGGTCCTTGAGGGCTGCTGTCTTGCATGTTTGAGCTGTTTTCCTGTTTCAACCCACCCTGATACAAATGACTATCATTAACAGACTTGTCCAGATATTGATGACAAGCTGATGATGATCCATTCATTTGAATTAGGTGCGTTAAAGCAGGGAAACATCTAAAATATGCAGGACAGCTGCCCGTGAGGACCAGAAATGCCCAGGCCTGATGTAGAGTCTTCCCAAAGTGGATAAGATAAGATAAGATAAGATAAGATAAGATAAGATAAGATAAGATAAGATAAGATAAGATAAGATAAGATAAG
>JAOWBL010003128.1:0-12680 GCA_028564865.1 Zenarchopterus dispar | reverse complement strand
TCTCTCTCTCTCTCTCTCTCTCTCTCTCTCTCTCTCTCTCTCTCTCTCTCTCTCTCTCTCTCTCTCTCTCCCTCTGTTCTTTTGGCAATAAAAAGCAGCAGGTCAGTCTTGTTCTTTATATGGTAAATTCCCTCCTGTGGATCTTTTTCATTTATGCACATGGTTTATTTTTGTTGAGCCTTTTCTGTTTTGTTATTTGTAATTTGTTCTTTCTGTTCTATTTGTTGCTATACTGTTGAAAATTACTTTTTAATATCTCTATATGCATATCCCGACTGGAAAAAAATATAACCAAAAAATTCTTAGAGACAATGACTGACATCCACCCTGTCATAACATACCACCCTACAACAGTTTAATTTCTCTCAAAATTTTGCTAATGGAATGAAATGATTTTTATTAATGGGGAATAATGCTCGTGTACATTTTGCTTAAAATGTGAGCCACTGGATGTGATAAAATCAATATGTTAAGACAAGGAATATAAAAATATCAAACAAAAATAACTAAATAGCATTGTTTTAATTTTCAGCATCAAATAAGTGCGTTTCACTAAAAAAGTTTTTTTTTTTAAAGTGATTTTTAAAAAATGGTTGAATGTATTATTACATGTACTGTGTGCATCATGACGATAACTCTCATGTCTGAATAAGATGGGTAATATTAAGTATTTGTTCCATGAGCAGGGAAAATGAGTTTACCTACAAGTTAGATATGTTTTTTTCTTTTTGGTAGGTTTCTTGAAAAAATATAATCTTTCATTGGACTCCGCCACTGCTATTGCACCAAACTGACGGTAGGTGTCGCAAGTCTTCTGACTTGCTGGTAACTCAAACTGCACCGAGGGAGGACTTCTGCTAAGATGCCCTATCATCATCATCATACATACATGCATGCATGCATACATACATAAAGACTGCTTAAGTGCTCCCAACACAGCATGATTGTGGCTGATTTGTTTTTGGGTCATAGTTCCCAAACTGTCTTGTATAATATATACGTGATAAATTGTACTATATTATGTTTGTGTATATACAGATGTTTTATTATTACTTTTATTTTGTCTTTTCTGTTTTTTCTTATGCTTGTACTGTGTGTAGCATGACAATTACTCTCATCTCTGAATAAGATGGGTGATGTTAAGTATGTGACCCCTAAGCAGGGAAAATGTGTTAACTTGCAGGTTAGATATGTCTTTGATAAGTGGATTTCTTGAAAAAAAAATCTTTCATGGGACTCCGCCGCTACTATTGCCCCTACAGACGGTAGGTGTTGCACTTCTTCTGACTTGCCAGTAACTCAAGCTGCACCAGGGGCACACTTCTGCTAAGATGTCCTATTCTAACCACAATACCTAACCCAAACCCAAACCCTAACCCACAACTTAGAATTGTCAGAGGATAGCTTGAAGCCAGATAAGGGGTATGAAAAACACGAATAGATGCACTAAACATCAATATGTTGACATATGGATGAAATAACATGCAAGGGTGTGACATATCCCTCCTGCATAAAGAATTAGAACTCACCTAGTATCTAGGTTAGTGTCATGCTTTTGACTCAGCTGTGGTGACAGATTTGAGCTAGTTATAACAGAAACATTTTATTTAGTTACCGTTCCTGTAAATATAGTTTGTTACTTGGTGAGGCACACACACAGGTGTGTGTGTGTGTATGTATGTAAGTACATATATATGTTTGTTTTTTAACAGTGCTTCCTCCTATAACATCCATGCATCCATTTTCAATGGAGCCAATCGCAGCCCATTGTAGGCAAGAGGCAGGGGGCACAGGGCCACATATACAGATGAACAAGCCTTTCACACATGCTCGCACCTATGGGCAATTTAGAGTTCTCAGTCACGTTTTCTGACTGTGGGAGGAAACTGGAGCTAAAGATACAATATCACTACACACATGAAACCTTTTTCCTTTTTTTTTGAAATGTGTTTGAAAATTGTTAATTTATTGGATGTATAATTTAACAATCTGAAACCCACACAAGCATGGGGAGAACATGCAAACTCCACATCCTGCTAGGCCAGGAGTTGAACCAGGAACCTTCTTGCTGTGAGGGAACAGCACTAACCACAAAAGCATCTCCTGTAACAGTGGGATTTGTATAGTGCTTCTTAATTATAAGTTTGGCCTGTTAAATAAATTTAAATGGTGGTAAAATATTCAGTGGGAAACAGGTAATAATTACCATAGATAACAACTGAATGTTTTAAGCTGGAAATTTTAAAAATCCTGGTCTTCCTCAGATAAAACAATACATATCAAATCTGATGTCCAGGACATCATCCTCCTGTTGAGAGTCCGGATGGAGCTGTGGCTACACAGCACCTTCAAAGCGCTCCCACTTGGTCTCCGTTAAGCTCTTGAGATAATACACTCTACCTCTGGCCATGCAGTGAGTTCGACTGAAAGCCTCTCGTCATCGGACTTAGATGAAGCCAGGTCCCTAGATTCAGAGAATAAGGGATCAGAATGGGCCCCGGGTTTTGTACCAGCACCTTCTCCATAAAACTGACCCGCCTTTCCAGGGTTGAGCGCCAAAGGAGGTGACAAAACACACATGCCTCAGGCTTCGTCAATGCTGCCTTTTCTGAATGATCCCAGACAAAAGGAAGGAGATGTAGGCCTACTCTCAGGCTGGTAAAATTAGATTATTTGGCATCATGTTTGCCAAGGGACCACCATCACCACAGATCAGTGGAGAACTCTATAGGTTCTTACGAATGAATTGGCTGAAAGTGGAAATATGCATTTCTCAGTTAATCAAAGTCAGCCATTTGTTAACGACACCACAGGAGCTCACACACGGAACACTAAGTGTGCCTGGTCTACATACAAATAAAAAATCTGGAGATTTCAAAGTAACTAAAAAGTGAAGTTGAAGGAACATCTTTCATTTGTGGCTAGGAAAATCACATAGGCATGGTGTGCTTGGATATCTGCTCTATGATATCACCAGGTTTAAGTTTTAAAAGCACGACAATAATCTAACAGTAATTTACTAATTGTTTTAATGAATAATAACAATCTCTGTCCAAAAATATTATGCTCTTCTCTTGGAATTAAATTTGGGGAGCTGTATTATTTTTATTTTTAATTTTATTGGCATTATGTATGAAACCTTTTAATAAGATTATCAATATCATGCTTGATCTGCCGGCTTTCATAGTGTTGACAAAATATGATCCTAAAACAGATAATTTCCATTGGTGCTTACTCGGCTCCGCTCCGATCGACTCTACTTTGTTGTAAGGGTTTTCCACTAGGTGATAGTACTGGTTAGTACCTCATTTTTTCACATCTAATTGGCTGAGGTTCTAACAGAGCTGAGTTGACCTGAAAATGCAACCTTACTAGTCTGCCGGCCAATGATTGGCAAGAGAGTAATGTCTTCAATGAGTCTTGAGAGCAACTCCTTCCCACCTGCCATACTTTACAACTAAACTCTGTTAGCACAAAAAATGACAAGCAGACCTACGCTATGGAACAACGAGGAGGTTCACACATTTCTGAGCCTAAAAAGTGTTGCATAAAAAGATGCCACCGGAGTTTCGGGCCACCTTACCATGAAGCCCACCCATTGAGGTGGTACTAAACTGCAATGAAAAATGGCTGAGACCGAGACAAGTAGACTTAAGGTGAATCTAGTTGAGTTGAGTTGAATCAAAAACTGTATAATGGAAAAGGGGCTACAAGCTGCAGCTCTGCATTTTTTAGATGTTTCTTTGCTTCAACACACCTACTTCAAATAAATGGAACACTATCAGCTTGTCACCGAGGTCTGTACAAATGTGTTAATGACCCATAGATTTAAACCAGGTGTGCTGAAGCAGGAAAATATCCAAAACATGCAGGGCTGGAGCACTCAAAGACTATATTTGGGGGATTCTGCTTTAGTACTTTTATACAGTTTTGTGAATACAGTTTTATTGTTTAGTATCTGTTAACCATAGCCAAGACATTTGTGCAAGTTGCAGGTCTTTTCAAATAAGATAAGCCAGTTATTGTGTTGAGCAACAATGTCAGCAGTGGGCTCAATAAATGGGTTAAACTGTTAAACCTTAATTGTTTTGTCTCCTATGACTTTACATCCATTATGTGCAACTGCACATGTTTATCCTTGCTAATATTAAATATTATAATTTACAATTTGTTGCAAAGGTTTCTTATTGTCTTATTATTTTATTGCAATTGTGATGGATAATAAATTGTAATGTACTAATCACCAAGTGTGAATAGCTTATGTAAAATATAACTAAAAATGTTGAAAAAGTTTCACATTTTCAGCTATTGAACATAAATTGAGCATTGATTTGTGTTAGTACACAGGTAAGTGATGAGTCAGTTCGTTTTGCAGAAGAGAGACTGGAAATAATGAACAGGTAATGATTAGTAGATAGATCAGTAGATACGCAGTATAATAGTCATGTAAAGCTAAGTCAGTAATGTATCTGGTCTGTGCTGTGTCATTATTGAGGTTAAGTACAGTAACTTTTGTTACATAATGAGTTATTTCTAATTTGTACTGTCAACTATTTGGTTCAGTATTAACTGATGAAGAGCTAGATCAGCATGATCATTAATTAATTATTACCTAACGATTCATTAATATAGAAACTTCCAGTCCTTTCTCTGGTAACGCTTAATTGGATAATGTTAGGATTTTTTTATTTTTTTTTTGAGGAATTACACAGTTAATTATCAGCTATCCAGTTATTTATGGTTAAGTAATCTTTTTGTTGACTCAGTCTTTAACTACTGCTTTTCTTAAAACTTACTTTACTACTTGAATATGAAGTGATCGAGTTGTAGTGCTGTCTACTGCTTCGATGTAGCAGACGGCGACTAAACAGTACGACTTCGCAGCACAACAACATTAATTACTTATTACTATATCAAAACCCAATTCAGTACTTGGTGCTAAACTAATTGTTAATACTGGTTAGTTAATCTGGGTAGTTACTTATTTGTTTCCCAGTGATGAAGCAACAGTAACTGTTACTTAAAATCTGTTTAGCTTCTTGATGGTTAACAAATGTGACATACTGATTAGTTCCTCATTTTTTCCCCAATAATTAAGCAACATTATATAACCAGTACTTACTTGAAACTCATTTTGGTGCTTAATGATTAACTAATGTTAAGTGTTGTTTAGTTCATTTGGTTTGTTCCTAGTTTATTTCCAGGTAAGTAAGCAACATTAACCAAAGCATTAATTCCCTAAAACCCACTTGTGTACTTTCTGATTAACTAATAGTTAAGTACTGGTTAGTTCCTTATTTGTTTCCAGGTATTTAACGAACATTAACCAGCCATTACGTACCTTAAACCCACACATGCACTTGATGACTAACTAATAGTTAAGGAATGGTTAATGTATGGTGTATGTATGTATGTATGCATGCATGCATGCATGCATGCATGAATGAATGTATGTATGTATGTATGTACGTATGTATGAATGAATGAATGAATGAATGTATGTATGTATGTATGTATGTATGTATGTATGTATGTATGTATGTATGTATGTATGTATGTATGAATGCATACACACGCACGCACGCACACACAATGAAGCAACTTTTAGTGTACCTTTTTGTAGTGTTACAAGAAAAAAGAGTATATTTTGACTGTTTACTGCTTCTTAGTTTTTATTGGTTTCAAAACTGACATACTAAAGTGGTAGTGGTAGAACTTCGTGACAAGCAAATTTGGTCCAAAAGCATACCCCTAATCTTAAAACGAGCGAGCACACAATGAAATACACATCTGATTTCAGACCAAGCTGGCTTCACTCAGCTTTTCTCAGGTCAGAACCTCACACAGACATCCGTATGGCCAGAGGTAATCTGTACGCGTTACGTCCCGCGAACTGCGTCATTCGATGCATTCTGGTCTGTACGAAACAACCAGCTCAAAACGGACAAAACAACAGATTAACCCCCGTTCACAGATGGGAACGGACAGTAGAATCACTAGAAGTCCACTCTCGGTCTGACAACGCAAATCTTAACTTCAGGGGCATAAAAAAAGATGGGATTCTAATTAAGACTCCACGTCATTTTTCAACTGCTAAGCCTCACCATATTTGAATGATGGTCATTTTCCTCTGGCTGAGATATTCCACTTGAAATGCCCGTTTTATATCTTTCTTCAAATAAGTTCAGTTTCTCATGGGGTTTGTCCGGACTGAGCTGGAGATGAGGTTTTAGTCGGACTCTATATTTTTGACGCGCCCTTTGAACGCAACACGTGTTGCGGGGAGCCAGCTGCAGCAGACGGCATCTAGCAGTCCGGCTCCGCATCACGCTGGTACAAGTGCGTCAGAGAAAGCGGAGAAACACGCTGCACATTTCCACTTTATTCCCTATGACTCATCGCCACCAGTGGAGCCGCGATGCTCTAGAAGATGTGGATTAGACTGTGGAAAACCGAATCTTGTTTCTTTTTTAACACCTTTACCGAATCGCCTGTAAACTGAAGGCTCTGGTCACACCGACAGAGTTCCATTCATTTGGTTTCATCCAACCGAGCCTTGCAGGGAAGTTTGGAAAAACTATAATACGACTTCCTCTTCGGAATCTGCCATTATTTTGGCCTGACAACAGTTTTGACATGAGGTAAGTGCCTTCCCGTGGGTTTCCGTGTGAACTAATAATAAAGCAGAATGTTTGGGGTGTAAACACGTTGGAGACGAAATGTTGCTCTGACTAGCTGGAAGCACGAGGGAAACTACCACGGACATGGCGTTAGCGGAACATTTCGCTCCAAGTCATCTTTTGCATCAACTGTAATTCAATACTGCTGGCCTTAGCAGCTGGTGCCGAACGTATGGCGTATGTCTGTCTGCATGCAGTGTCATGTTCTGGTGGGTGTTAGCCTGCTTAGAATGGAAATGTAGTTAGTTTTGTTCCAGCGACAGCCGTTCAGCGCTCCAGACAGTTTATGCTGCATTTGGGGACGTGCAAGGATTGGGGAATGGCGCTCGCTCGTTTCCGCAGCTACTCCCACACTGCATAAGGTGGATTATCTTTCAACACTGGTGATGGGGTTGCATTTATTTGATGTCACTGCATGATCTCTCCCTCCCCTCCGTCTCTCTGTGCTGTTTTTGTTCGCTTTGAAATGACACACACTCGTGTATTCTCTTTCTCTCTTTATATACACATATATGTATGAATGTATGTATGTGCATATATATATGTAAATATATATACATATACATATATATGTATAGGTATGTATATATAGAGACATGTGTGTGATTGTGTGTGTGTATATACATATATATATGTGTGTGTGTGTGTGTATGTGTGTGTGTGTTTCTGTGTGTATGTGCCCATATGTGTAGATATGTCTGCATATATAAATGTTTGTAGATATTTATTAGGGATGTCACAATATCCCTAATATGGTTTTATGAGTCGTTGCTAATACCGATACCAGTGCTGTTACCTTTTCTTTTGCTTGAACAACATTGCAGCTGATATTTAACTTTGTACAGACATTTTGATAGTCACATAAACAACACAATGATCAAACTTTGAAACACAAGTTGTGTTTACTTAAGAGATTAATTACATCAGCCCACAACATTCAAGTTGTACAGCTGCATCACTGCTGTTTTTTTATTTGAACTTCAAGTTTGGTCAGCATACTCAGTGCCATTCCAACATTTAAAAGTGAAAGTTCAACTTTGTGTCAACATTTAAATCTGTGTATAGAGTTAAAATTTTTCTATATTAAACAAACAACACAGCTTGTATACAGAGATAACACTGCCAAAAAAGTTTGATGCAGAACATCATTCAAATAACTGTAAGCTATAAAACAATACAGGCACCTCAGATAAAAAATGTACTGTGAAGCACAATACTTTTCCTAAATGTAGAGGTGGCAGTTTAGTTTTTAAACTTTCTTTTGGGCATAGTATTAGTAGTCGGTAAAAAAAGTTTGGTCATTTTAACATAAGAGACATATTTTTTTTTCAGAAAGATGAGCATTTCAACCTTCTCAGCGGTCAGCCTGGTCCTCCATTCATCAACAGTGATGGAGGCTGTGCTGAAAAGCCTATTGCTCTTCACCCAAAAATCAAGCTACTGTGACAGTCAGTTTGCAGAGTCTCAGATGGTTGACTTTCCAGTAAAGCAAATGATTTTGTGAAGGCAGTATGGTTGACTCGCCTCGGTAGGTCTGGACTTCAATGCTTACAATTGTGCTTAGTGATGCAGGTTTGCTTTCCTGCAAAATTTCCTCAAAGAGACATCCAAGCTGCTCTCTGGAGCCACTCTTGCTTGAAGCCTCCATCTGTGGAGTCTTTTTTGGTGGCTGTGAGGTTGATGGTGTATGTTCTGTTGGCTGTGAGGGGTTCTCTCGACTCGATGTGAGACTCCTTCACTGGACTTTGTGACGCCTTTCATCCTTTTGACCTCTGCCATTAATGCATCTCAACCTTTTCAGTGTACTCAGCTCTTGTCAATGTATTTAACATGTCCTGGCTATGGCAGTAGCCTCCCTACTGTGTCGAGACTTCTTAACACGTAACACTGTTTTTTGTAAAACTAGAGTCGATCCACTGTGCTATCAGAGTAAGTAGGGACATAGGACGTATGTTTGAGCTCCAGATGTCAGCACATTTACAACCATCTGGAAATAAATATACTTACCTTCTTGTACTTAGGTGGGATGGCCGTTTCAGGAATGAACAGCCAATTCGGCATCTGGTAGCAAGGTTTCAAATGTTCTTTCAAACGCTTAAACCGTATTCTCCACAACTGAAGGTGGTTGGTCATCCAGTACAATGAATTCAACAACTTGCTCTGTTACCTGCCTTGGTTTAGTGTTCTCTGAAGGGAGTTTCTGGCAAATGTCAATGAAATTCTCTAGCGTCTGTTGTTGTGGCTTACTTTTCTGGTTGATGCGGGTTGCCTTCTTGAAATCTGCATTTTCTTTCCCAGTGGTGCTTTCTTAAATGCTTAATCAAGTTTGTGGTGTTGAATCTTGCTGTGCTACTGCCACCCCTTGAAAAAATGTGCTGTGAAGCACAGTACTTAAATATAGCAGTGCAGTGCATTCCGTTGATTTGCTTTGTCGTCCTCAGTCTTAAAATAACTCCACACCATGACACGCAGCAGCTACCTGTGCTGCTAACCGTCACACAGACGCACTCAGTGTTGGTCATGTGATGGACCACAGCCCGCTAGTTTTTGGCATCTCATACAGAATAATAGAGGCTGCAGTATCGGATTGGACAGCTTATGCTTTTAAAATATTTACGATCCTTTTGGCCAGTATTACATCAATGCAGATCCATTGTATTGGATTGGCCCATAAGTATCACGTGCATATATATACACACAAACACACACATACACACACACGCACACACACACACACACACACAGGTATGTATCTGTGTGTTTATATCTATCTATCTCTATATATATGTGTGTGTGTATATATGTGTATGTATATATATATATATATATATATATGTGTATATATATGTATGTATTAATGCTGAATAATTTTTTCTTTGTTGAAGTTTCTCATTTTAACACTTTTAATTTTAAAATGTCATTACAACACTTGTTTTTCTATTCAACATACAAACAACCCCCCACTCCCACCCCGCGGCACATGTTTATGTCACATTACAGAAGAAATAATAAAAATACAGGACAAGGATAAATAAAAGAGCATTAGCAGGCTATGCAATACACCAGTAGGAGACTCATAGAGAGTACAAGTCTAGGCCTAAGTCAGAGGACACTATGTGCTGTTGATATAAGAAAAGAAGGGGTTCCAAGTCTTTTCAAATGTGTGCCCAGCTCCAGATAAGGTCAGTCTGACTTTTCCATTCTCAAAAATAAAGTACCTCCTTCATCCAGTCTGTGTGTGTGTGTGTGTGTGTTGTGTGTGTGTGTGTGGAGGGGGTGGGGGGCTTCCATCTTTATAACATCAGCCTTTGATCTGCCTAGATTAAGCAGAGCTGATGGTACACTAAATAATGCAGTCATAGTATTAGGACCAATATTTTTGGCAGTTATTCTGGACAGGACATCAAAAATTCCAGACCAGTAAACCATCAAAGATCAACAGTGCCAAAACATGTGGACATAATTTGCAGAGGCATGACAGCATCTATCACACAGAGGGGACACTGTATTATATATTTTAGCAAGCCGAGCTTTAGTATAATGAACTAAAGCTCATTGTTTCTAAAGGTACAGGATCTGACATTGAGTAAAACAATGCTCAGTGCAAATAGATGATTTGTGTTACACATGTAAGATTTCTTGCCAAGTATTACCTAAAATGGTATCTTCCAATTTAGTCTCCCAAGTGGGTCTTAGCATATTAGAAGAACATAAGGAGAAATTACAAATATTTAAATAAATGGTGGAGATAGCCGCCTTTAGTGTTAGAAGAGAGTTAAAAATAAAAACCCCATCTAAATCAAGAATACAAGAAAGAACTGGAAAATTTGGAAATGAACAGCGAACAATGTTTTGAGCTTGGCGGTACCTGAGAAAGTTACTTGTAGTTTGTGAGAACTTTCAACTAATTGTTAAGATGATGCAAAGGATGAGTCTACATATAAATCTGCAAAAGCTTTCATGCCTAATCTGGCCCACATGGTTAATACAATGTCCACAAGGGGTGGGGGGAAATACATGATTTTCTGTTAATGGTGCTTTAATAGAGTCTGCTTGTCGACCAAAGTATCGTCTAAATTGGGTCCATATTTTCCAGCACACGTTTCTAGTACGTAGAGTCAAAGAAGATAGTAGAAGTGAATATAAGAGAGTTGTCAGAGTTACGAAATGGACTGAGCTTGTCTCAACAATTAGCCATAGTGGAGGAGTGGTGAGGCTTCCATACTCAAGCCAGTAGTTCAAGCTCTTTATATTAGCTGCCCAATAGTAAAACAAAATATTAGGCAAAGCTATTTTGCCAAGTCCTCTGTGTCTCTGTAAAACCTGACGTTGCAGCCTTAGTGTCTTTTTTAATTCCAAATAAAATCTAAAATGAGACTGTCTACCTTTTTGAAAAAAAGAAAAGGAATGAAAATTGGTACACAATGTAAAAGATACAAAAAAAAAAAACGTGGTAAAATGTTCATCTTCATGGACTTAGTTGTAACTACAATGGAAAGATTAGGCAAAAACCATCTTTCAAAATCTTGTTTAATTTGTGTAAGCAGGGATAGGAAATTGTTCTTATATAGATTAACCACAGTGTCAGCCATATACAACCCCAGATAGACAAAACCAGACTTGGAGACTTTAAACAGAAAATTATTAAGTCGATATTGTTTGGCTAGTGTATTAACAGCGAAAATTTCACTGGAGTTTAAAATTTAATTTATATCCTTAAATCTTACAAAGATTTTTCTAAAAACTGCCAGTGCAACAGGAGCAGAGCATGCTAGATTGGATATCAACAACATGAGATCATGCACGTACAGTGGAACCTTCAGCTCAACACCTTTCCTCGTTATGCCATCGAGATCAGGCTGAGATTTAAGGGGGATTGACAAACCCATAGCAATCAATAGAGCGCTTAACGGACAGCCTTGCTTAGTAGAACAATATAGTCGGAAATATTCTGAATTTGTACCATTTGTCCTGACAGAAGCCTGAGAGCAAGCATATAATGGTTTAACCCAAGAGAAAAATCTAACCCCAAACCCAAATTTCTTTAAATTAAGAAACAAATAGCTCTATTCTACTCTTCTTTTCTTTTTATTCCGCTTGGTGACTTCATGTATTTATGAAAAAACACCCCAAAAAACTGCAAACGTAAATTATCCACTGGCAGCAAATCAAAAATGCCATCCTCTCTCTGTGTGCTGTCATCCTTTCACTGGCGGTTCTGGTTCTGGTAGACATGATTACCAGAGCAAAGCAGAGCTAACCCCTATAACCCCTTCTGTCTGAAATTTCAGTTTGAATGTCGCTGTGGCAAGGTCAGAATTGTACCAACAAAGGTCAGTTGTCAAAATGGCATCAGAAAAGTTGTGTGCTTATATTTATGGTTTTATTGGGTTTTTTTTTTCCTGTTATATCCTTTGTGTGGCATTTATTTCTTGTAGGAATTTTGGCATGCAGTGTGAGGCCTATCCTCTGTAAGAAAGCTCTTAATTGAATCCAGGGGTTGGAGTCTTGGCCAAAGTCAAACTGTGGTTAACATCAGCTTTCATTGTTTCCAAGAGCCAAATGTTTCATCCATGTCCCAGAATAGAAGGCATTAACTTTGCATCTTATATTGCATCTAATTTTTTCCCTATTTCTCCTCCCTTCCATCTCAGAGTATTTCTTTTTTAAACAAGCTTTTCAGTAATTGCTTTTCAAAATCTTGTCTCTTGCCTCTTTGTTGTCATGGCTTAGACATACCATGTCTTGGTGAAACCAAACATGGCAAAGCCACAGAATGGTTGTAACTGGTAAATATCAGTTGTCTTCCCTGCTCTTTGTTTAACAGGCAGGAATGTGTGTCCAGAAGTCTTTGTCTTATGTCCGTGTGAGCGAGTGGCAGACCCAATTGCTCAATACTTACTGCAGGAGACTTGTGTTTTACATATGTATGTTTGTGTGTGCATATATATATATATATATATATAAATATATATATATATATATATCTATATATATATA
>JAOWBL010003127.1:0-12682 GCA_028564865.1 Zenarchopterus dispar | reverse complement strand
TGGGGTTTTGGGGGGGTGGCAGGAGGAGAGAAACTGCAGAGAGGCGTGTAAGACTGCAACTCTGCTTCCTGGTCCCACCTCTGGACAGTCATGATTTTGGGGGATTAATAAAATTCTCCAGATTTCTAGAAATGAGATCTGCTCCATTCAAAGTGGGATGGATACTGTTTCTCCTAATAAAACCAGGTTTTCCCCAAAAAGTTTGCCAATTATCTAAGAAGCCCACACCAATTTTCTGGACACCACTGAGACAGCCAGCGGTTTAAGGACAAGATGCGGCTAAACATGTCATCACTGGTGGAATTGGGGTGGGGACCAGAGAAAACTACAGAGTCTGACATTGTTTTAGCAAATTCACACACACCGACGCAATATCAATTTTGGTGACCTCTGACTGATGTAACCAGGTGTCATTACTGCCAACGTGGATTATAACTTTACCATATTTACGCTTACCCTTAGTCAGCAGTTTCAAATTTGCATGAATGTCGCCTGCTCTGGCCCCCGGGATGCATCAGACTATGGTTGTGGTGCAGCTAACGTCACATTCCTCAAAATAGAGTCTCCAATCACCAGAGTTCGTACCTCAGTGGGTGTGTCACCGAGCGGGGAAAAATCGATTCGAAGTGTGAATGGGCTGGAGGTGTACCGAGGTCTTCTGCTTCTGGCTATGTTTCCTCCTCACAGTCACCCAGCCGGCCTGGTCTCCCGGCTGTTTGGGATCCGCTGGGGGACAGCTAACAGGGGCTAAGCTAACTTGGTCCACACCATCTACAGAGACCTGGCTAGCTACTGGGGGAGTTTCAAGGGTGTGGAGCCGTCTCTCCAATTATGTGTGAGCCTGGCCTCCAAAGCTAGAAACAAGCTACACTTATTGCAGTTACCGCTATCACTAAAGGAGGCCAAAGAGTAACTAAACATCTGACATACTGGGCAGGAGAGTGCCGGTGAAGCTAGAGGAGACCCACAAGCCATGACTGTGCAGCTAACAGATATGCTAATGCTGAAAGTTAAGTGTTAAGCAAATGCTACAGAGCGCGAGAGTGAGCTAAGCTAGCAAAAACAGGAGTGCCCAGAGAGTGAACAGTTACAATTTCCAGGTGAATCAATAGAATATGTGCACAATCAGGGCAGTGAACGTAAGTGAAGATATATTACCGAGATTACAAAATTATGCAAGTTATCAGCCTAAACAAAAGAACTAGCCAACGTAGCAAACACCACCAATGTGAAAAATGCAATGTTGAATGCTTTTAAGTCTCTTAAAAATCTAGCATCTTACTATTTAACCAAAATGTTGACTTTGCACACTCCAGGCAGAGTGATAAGGTTCTCTGACCAGATTGCCCCAAGTCTAGATCAAAAACCAGAGGAGACAGAGCTTTTGTGGTCGCCGGTCCCAAACTGTAGAACTCTTTTTCACTAAATGAGAGAGGCCACTTCAGTGGACAGTTTCAAGTCGCTGCTTAAAACCCACTTCTTTACACTCTTAACCCAATCTCAGTGAGACATTTTATAACATTGTTCGTGTTGTTTTTAATCTACCCAGTCTTTTATTTTTATGTGCTTTATTCTTTTATTATTCATTGTGTGTTCAGCACTTTGAGGAAGTTTGTTTGTTTGTAAATGTGCTATATAAATAAATGTTGACTTTCACCTAATTTTTGAGATGCACATTCTTCAGGGGAGGTATCAATGTTGTTGCAACAGCTTGTTGAACTAGAAATGACAGAGCTACATAGAGAAGTGTTAGTTTCCCTGCCACCCTCATTAGTGAGCCATCGTGGCATTGATTATACAAATATTGGATTGCTGTAGAGCCATGTAGGAGCACATGGACACCAGGATAGGCAGGGTTCTATTCTGTTAGGTGAGGAAGGCCAAAAAATGTCATAACCTTTGTTTGGTTTGGCTCATTTTCATACTACACTGTTGAAAGTGGACCAAACTGGACTTTGCTGGTTACAACAGCTACTCATGTGAGGCGATACTGCCTGGAATGAACAATACCCAGGAAGACAAAAAAAAAAAAAAAAAGTTACACCCAGTAAGGAAGTCCAGCACCCAGTTGCAGAGTTATAGTCCAAAAAAAATATTTGTGAAGTCCAACCAAAATATTTATTTCTTGGGTAAACAATGTAACAACTAGCAACTCTTGCTGAAAAGTAACAAGCAAAAGGTTAAATGAAAAATCACCATTCATATGGGAAACTAATAGATACACTGTAGCAACTCAAAACAACGAAAAATCATACTAGGCTCACTGGCGCTAGGAGCAATATGGGAATTGAATTTACTCAGTGGTATTTCGGAGAGCACAGCAAGCACACGTAAGACTCAGAGGCAAAGAACAATAATCCCACACATGAGACCAGGTAAGGGTGGCTTATGAAGCCAGCTGATTAGAGCACAACTGGTTGCAGGTGTGCCAGCGCCCAGAGCTCACTGAGATTGCCCTGCCCCCCAGGACCTCTAGCTGCAGGGAGAGAGAAGGGTCAGGATTAACGCAACTTCAAGATCATAGCAAAAAAAAAAAAAATCATAAAGAAGAAGAAAAACAAACTCATCCACTGGGCCAGGACTGAAGACTGAAAATCCATCAACAGATTTATGCAGTCTTTTGGGGTTTTATTTTTAATTGGGTGTTCAAATTAAATTTTTTTTTCACAAGAAGTTTCCAAGTAAGAACAGCATGCAAGGCATGTTTTGCAGCATGTTATTCTGTCATGAGGAGAAGAGATTGTGGCAGGACCCAAATGCAGGAGATGAGGGTGGCAGGAGTGCTAAACGAAAATCTTTTAATGAAAACAAAAGAGCAACACAAACAGGGATCCAACAAAAAACTCAAAATAGCTTTACAAGCAAAAACATCCCAGTGCAGACCAACAGGGAGGAAGGAAAAGACAAGGCAAGATATACAAACAGGACTGATGAGACACAGGTGCAAACAATCAAAGAAGACAGGCGCAAGGGAAGTCTAACTATAACTAAATGCAGGGAAACAGACTTTTTAAAAAAAAAAACAGAAACTAACCAAAAACCATATCCATGACCTTATTCTGTACATGAGACAAATGCAGCTGCACTGAAAAAGATAGTGGAAAGTAAGAGACTACGGTGTGCTGCTGCACTCTATGTCACTACCTCTTTTTAGTTTGCTGGATAGTTTGTTTGGATTTCCCCCTGTAAGCAAACCATGTCAGAGTTCACATGGAAGTGAGCTGAGATCCACATTTTCAGATGGGCCAGAATTCATGTGTTTAGTCCACAGCAGAATTTAGATGACCTTTCACATGTGCTCAAACAAAGCCAGCTACCAGACAAAAAGAACTCCTGGGAAAGCACCCTAATACACACAAATTTGTTAAATATGATGTTCACCGTGTCTTTGATCAGAAGGTAAACATATTTACAATTACCATTCAACAACAAAGAACAATCATATTTGAGGCCTAAAAATAATTTCATCAAAAGAAAACAAAAACATGGGTATTACCAAGTACCATAGCATTTAGTAGAGTAAGCTGCAGCCAGGTTCTGCTAATCATCAGCCCTTAATAAATTTATCGTTTGATGGGACCAGTTTACAAAGCAACCATGGACATCATGGTTGAGGCAGCTAAGATGCTCAAGAAAGCAGTGATGGAAGAGAGAAGACAAGAGAGTGGCTTTGTTTTTCTCATTTAGTATGTGAGCCGGACCATCCCACTTATTACCCTTCAAACCCGACTTAGTCCAAAATGAGTAGATGCTCCAGATACTGGATCAGAAACATAATGCCATACTCATTGAGTTACAGCACCTCATGACTCATGTCGCAGCCCTCACAGCACCTATTCCTTAGTCCGCACCATCTCTTCCTGTCGCCAGTCAGCCGGAGATACCTGATCCACTAAGAGAAACCCCCATTCTGGACCCCAACCCTTATTTGGGGAATCTGGGGAAATGGAGAGGATTTTTGCTGCAGTGTTCCTTGGTTTTCCAGCAAAAACCACTCTCATACTCCAGCAATCAGTCCTGGATATTGTTTATTATTAGACTCCTGGAGGGAAAAGCTTTGACATGGGCTGAGACTGCATATGAATGCCATGTTTTGGACCAAATGATGTATGCCACATTCATTGCCACAGTGAAAAAGGTATTTGACCATCTGGTGAGAGGGAGCGAGGCAGCGAAACAGATTATGCAGATTCACCAAGGCACTCTTAGTGCTGGGGAGTATGTAATCAATTTTAGAACACTGGCAGCGTACTCAGGCTAGAATGATGTAGCCCTGCAGTGTGTGTTCACTAAATGCTTCCAAGAGCAATTACAGGTCTGATCTCCCTGACCATTCATCTGGACAACTGGTTATGTGAACGTGTGAGAGAACACCAACTCCAACATCCACCTCAAGTGGCCATGTCCATGTGCTCTTGCTTGCCCCCTGTTGTGCTGGAGGATGAGCCCATGAAACTAGGGTGCACCCGTCTCCTCTGGGAGGAGAGGCAGCAGAGGTTCATGAATGGATTATGTCTCTGCTTTGGAGAAGTGGGTCATCAAATTGCTGGGTGCCCCTTGCAGCTAAAAGACCAACATCATCAGTAGCTGCTGGAGTACTGGCGACCTTAAGTACTTCCTTGGATTTCCCATCATCTGGCATCTACCTTGTGCATTGACCAGTCCATGTATTCAATTCAGGCTCTGTTGGATTCTGGAGCAGAGGACAAGTTTATGGACACTCTGGTCGAACTCACATTAGAGTCTTTATCTTCCCCAGCTACAACCAGAGCTATAGACGGCCAGTTGTTATATACCATCACCCAACAATCTGCCCAAACTAAAATAATCATCCCTGGAAATCATCATAAACTTATAGAGTTGACATTGTAGACACACCAACTACCCCATAGTCCTGGGGCATCACTGATTGTCTATACATATGGGGTGCATCATTACTTGTGGTCCTTCTTACTTCCCGCCTTCAGTAACCTATCCTACTCTCTCCCTCTGAAACTGTCTGTTTGTCAGAACCCCCTGATCTGTCCACTGAGTATCATGATCTAGGAGAAGGGTTCAGTAAAGATGAGGCACTTAGACTTCGACTGCACCGACTGTACAACTGTGAATTGACTTGTTTTCTGAATCTCCCCTGCCATACAACCGGCTTTATAACTTGTCTTGTCCAGAATCTGAAGCAATGGAGGAATATATCCATGACTCCTTGGCAGCCGGTCTGATCAAATCCTCTTCTTCGCCGGTAGGGGCCAGGTTCTTCTTTGTGTTGAAAAAGCAGGGGATTTTCACTACTACTCCAGTACTGCAACATCCTGATCCTGATTGTCAGTTCGTGATTGAGGTAAACACCTCCGATATCAGGTTGAGGTTGGTGTTCTTCCAGCAATCTGCAGACACTCATAAACTGCACCTATTTGCATTCTTCTCCCGATGCCTCACCCCAGCAGAGCAAAATTACCATATAGGTGACAGGGAGCTCTTAGCAGTCAAGTTGGTATTGAAGCAATGGGGACATTGGCTGGAAGGAACCCAGCTGCCATTCCTGATCTGGACTGATCATAGAAATCTCGCCCATCTGCAGTTGGCCAAGCAACTTGTGGAACTGGTACATTGGTTAAATCAGGGTGAGGAGAACAGACCTCAGCCAGACCATGGTCACAAAAGTGAGGTTTATCATCTTCCTCAGCAGGCAGCAAAGTTGCTGGATTGAGGGTGGTACATCTTTTCATGGTAACATTAGGCATGTCCAGCAGAACAGAGGAATAGCTCAGCCAACATGCAGGTTAGAGATGAGATGTCCTGCGCTCATGCAGAATGATAGAGTCAGCATGAGGGACCATAACGGTCAGTTCAGAGTAGCCCACAATGTCCCTAGAGGTTAACACAGCCTTTTATGTGACCACTACAGCTCTGAGGCAACCAGGGAACACTTCAGCAAAGAGTTTAAGCTTTATGGAATAGTACGTCACTGGACAAAGCCTGTCACTGTGAGATTGCAACAGAACAGATGACAAAAATCCATTTTTCTCACTAACTATCTGAACAAAAGGTTTTGAAAGATCAGCTAGAGCTAACACAGGTGCAGTTTGGAGAGATAATTTCTCTGAGGCAAAAGCAGCTTCTCCTTATGCCATCCACTCAATGTGATCATGTGTAGCTAAAGCTGGCCTCATGACCCTTGTCATACAAATGTTTCAGTAATTTCAAGGTGTCAGCTTGGCATTCTTCATCAAAAGGAGAACATAGGAGAAGGTCATCAAGATATTGCAACAGCATCGTTCCTGTGGACAGCTGAAGATCAGCCAGAGAGTCACACAACACAGTGTTGTAAATGGTTGGTGATTCACAGTAACTGACACAGATGGGTGAAAGTCTATGGGTGACATTTAAGCTCAAAAGCAAACAAAAATTGGCTGTCTGGGTGAACAGGAAATGAGAAAAATGTATTCGACAAGTTAACCACAGAGCAAGGGATAGCCCCGAAGGAACCTGAGACAGAATGCTATGCGGATTAGGAACAACGGGTGTTCTTGGAACAACAGCCTTACACATCTTGAACCTATCTGTCATGTTTTCTCACTTGTACATCTGCGCTGCCCCTTTCCTTCCTGCAGTTGGAGCAACTGAACCCCAGACTCCACACCTGCAGCTCCTTAACCTCTAATAGACAGACTGCTTAAACCACTTCTCCCCTACATCCAGTGTGGGATTGTACTCGCCAGTTACCCTCGTGTGTTTCCCGGTGATTGTGTACCTCGTATCGTGAGTTTGTGTTATTGCGGCGTTGCCGTTTTTTTTTTTTTTTTAATTTTGTTTTGTTTTGGGTTTTTTTTTGTTTTTTTTGCTTCGTTTTCCCCACTTGCTGTAGTAATTTTTATCTACTAGAAACCTTAGTTGCTTCCATCTTTTGTGAAAGGATGCTGGTTTGGTTGATAAAGGACTCTGCAGTTGGGTTCTGGACTCCAGCCTACCTGTGACACCTATCTCCATTCAGCAGATTCACCTGGACCTCTAATTTTCTTCACAGGAAACAATGGTGTTCTCACAGGTGAAGTTGGACATGGAATGATTACCCCAGCCTCAAGAAGACCTGAGACCAAAAACCAGAAGCCTGATTCTCTGTCACGTTAGTTCGTCCCAGATGCGTCTCCTCCTCTGGTTCCCATCTTGCCTCCTTCCGGTGTGGTGGAAGCAGTCTCCTGGGAAGTAGAAGCTAAAGTTAAGGACGCCCAACAACTGCAACTAGAATGAAATACTGGTCCTGCCAAACATTTGTTTGTCCCAGATTCAGTTCGTTCCCAGGTAATCCAGTGGGGGGACTCCTCCCGGCATACATATCATCCCGGTGGATCCCAAACCCTTTCCTTGTTGCAACGCCAATTCTGGTGGCCTACAATGGAGAATGATGCTCTGGAATTTGTCTCGGCCTGCTCCACCTGTGCCAGGAACAAGACCCCACACCTGCCACCTTTTGGTCTCCTCCATCCATTATCCGTTCCAAGGCGTCTCTGGCCCCACATTGCATTGGATTTCATCATGGGCTTGCCCCCTTCTCGAGGTAACATTGCAATACTCACCATAGTGGACCGTTTCTCCAAAGGACTGTACTATGTACCTCTCCCACAAGCTTCCTACCCGCTTATCCCTCATGTCATCAGGCTGCATGGAATCCCCAGATTCTATGGATTCTACTTCCCCCCCCTGCACACAACATTTAGATTACTCTTTAGGATCTGCCTCTCTCTTTTCAGGTACTTGGCTATGGCTGTCTTCCTCACATTCTCCTCATATTTGCTTACGGGGTCCTTCGGTATTTGTAACTGTCCTGACCATCTGATATGTTGGCTTCTGGTAGTTCAACTCCCTCACTTATGATCATCTCACCCCTCTTTGATTAGAGCTGATTTCTTTCTTTGTTTTTGTTTGTGTTTTTTTTTGTTTGTTTGTTTTGTTTGTTTGTTTTTTTTTTTGGACAGGGGCAATGCACAATTTTAAAAATTGCACTAGAGTTAGCTGGCAGCTAATTTGCATCTGTAGTCCCTGGCCAGACAAAAACAAACAACAGATCAAAACAGTAGTGAGAACATAATGAATATGTTCGAAAACTTTGGACAAGAAAATATAGAAACAAATCAAAATATAATAAAATCATGTCAATACAAACCAATCTCAAAAAATGAGATATGTGATTACAATACATTAGGATATCCATTTATCTTTTTATCAATTAAAATAGCAATTTGACAACATATAAAATCCCTCAAAACTACTCAGTGCCATAAATAAGTTGCACACAGTTTACAAACAAAAAAGCAAACCTTAATGTCTAAAATATGTTTGAAATATCAAGGAAAGGAAATTTATTTACCCAATGACCCAGTAATTGGATTCAACAGGTATATAAAATGAATGAAAAAAGGAAGCTTATTTATTACACATTTGTGTTGTTTTTAACCAGACCTTAAGATGCTTTTTAAATAACACAAAGCAGTCTAAATCCCATTTTCTGCACTACTTCTACAGGAAATGCTGGTTGACCAAATGTTGTCTTCCTTAAATATGTTGATACCATTCAAGACACTTGTGTGGCCAGAATGAGATTTTGAAATAACAATTGTAAATCCTAGTGAGGTGGGTCAGTGTGTCCATATCTCACTCATTCTTGGCATACAGCTTGATGTCATCTGTGTAGAGGAGGTGGCTGATCATTGCTCCACTTCAGAACAGGTACCCATAGCCATTCTTTGTCATGATCTGGTTGAGAGGTTTGAGGCCTATGCAGAACAGTAGGTAGAACAAAGCATCTCCATGGTATTTGCTGCACTTGATGGTAACTTGTTCAGCTGACTTTGAGTTCACCTCCAGAGTAGTCATCCACAGTCCTATTGAATTCTCCATGAAGGCTCTCAGTGTCCTGTTGATGTTGTGCAGTTCCAAGCATTCCAGTATCTATGAGTGCCACATTGAGTCCTAGGCTTTCTTGTAGTCACGTGGCAGCACTCCTCACCACTGGTGTCCACCAGCATGTTCAGTGATTACCCCCATGACAGGCACTGATGGTTTGCCTCATTTTGAGGTGGCTAATGATTGCTCCCCTTTGAAACTGGTATTCACAGCCACTTTTTGCAATAATATAGCTGAGAGGGTTTAGGCTTATACAGAACAATGATGAGGAAGGATCATGTCCCTGCTATACACTACTTTTTATTTATTTATTACATTAGATTAAATTGTATTTTTATCCAAAGTGACTTAAAAAAAAGAGCAACACAATCAATCCGAACAGTAAAGTGAGGCTTGCAGTATGCCAAAAGTGCAAATCTAAAAAGAATTTACAAAATAGAAACAGAAGACACAATCAAAATTAAAGCTAGAAAATCACCTTAAATAGATTATTTTACTTTGTTTTCTTAGTTAATTTTATAGTGACATGTGCAAGTGGCTTTGAGTAAGTTGTCTTCCATACTCAGATCAAGTTCTTAATGAAGGCTCTCATTCTCCTGTGAATGTAGTACAGCCCCAAGACTCCTCCTACAACTTGGCAGCACTCCTCACCACTGGTGTCCACCAGCATGTTCAGTGATTACCCCCATGACAGGCACTGACTACCTTATGGCCACAGCTCAAGTCAGCTGCCTCGACAATAGAGACACAGATCATGGTCCACTCAGACTCATCCCCTTCGCCTCCCTTGGGATGTTGCTGAAAGTCTATCAGAGACTTGAAGCTCTCTCTGACAGGGATCTCTGCCAAACATTCTCAACAGATCCACACACTATGTTTGGGCCAACCATGTCTGACATCCTCACCAACCATCCTCACCAATATTTATGCCAAAAACCTCTCAAAAACCCTTATCATGAGGAAAAAAAAAAAAAAACATTGTTCCCTTACCACAAATCATTCTAAACAAATCCAAGCTAAAATCAAATTCAGAATATGAAAGATGATACCATGATGAACTGGGAGAACAAAGATGGACATCTATTTGGAAAGCAATATCTATATTTACTACTATTGTGTATCATTATGTGATTATCACTTTTATGAATGTTGTGTGTCAGTCACTCAGCTGAAGCTGAATTTTTTTAAACATCTGCTATCTAGGTTTTAAAAAATCTGCAGTTAAGAAAAAGAAAAAAACTAATGATGTTACTGTTAAATGACTTTTTACTCCATAGTTGCCAATGATCAGAACTGTCTTAGGGTGATAATCAGTGAACATGTTTTTTTTTTTTTTTTTTTTAGCAAGAATAAAATTGTTATAGTGACTGTATGCTCTAAAATTTGCAGGTCTATGCTGGTTGACAGCACAACACACACAACTAATTACTTAGAGTGACATAAGTTTCTAGTTTTGAAACAGTTTGTCTTTCTGCAAATCTGCATGTGCACTCAACCTTTTTCATTAAAAAAAACTTTAGTGAAGTGTAGCAAGAAAGAAAACAAAACATCCACTCCATTACTGGCCCAGAATAACAAACTGCAACCACCAAGCCATGGTTACCCAACTTTCCCTCCATAAATAGATTTGTTTTTTAGACATCTTGGAAACAAAAAAGCAAAATGACAAAGATAGAAACATCCATGCTGTATATCTGTAAACCTACAATGAAATTGTGATCACTATGATATCACAGAGAGCTGATGTTGATGATAGAAAAAAAAAAAAAACTCCAGAAGAAAGCTTCTCAACACCTTGAAGCAGAGTATTATATGGGAATACTAATAGGTACATTTACTTCCCAAAATTGCACACTATTTAACTTTGGAAAACATCAGTCTGCTTAAGATGAAATGTATGTTGAATATGTGTTTTGACCTCTACGTGACAAGTTCTTCAAATAGCACAAAGAGTATATTGCATCAAGAGTCATTTCATTCAAGCTTCTTACTTGCAAAGCAGCATGATGAAAGTCAACAGTATAGTCTCAAGGTCAGCTCGGTGATCTAAAGTTTTCCATATTTTTTAAAAATCTTTTCTCTCTCTTTGGACAGCTCCACTGTAAATACTTGTCCTTCAGTTGTCTAACATGTTGAATGAATTTAACAGTTTTCTTTCTAACAGGACAATCTGGCCATATATGGATTCAGCGGAAAATCCATCAAGTTCCGCCCAAGCCTCCTGTCTTCATGATCATCTTCTGGACCAGCTAGCTCACCATGAGGAAATGTTATAAACCCTGAATCACAGGTAGAAAACCACCATTGCCCAAAGCACATATCACCCAGCTCCTCTCGAACCTCTCAACTACCATCACCTTTTAAAGCAATAACAATAACCTCTACTCTGAATGCCTGGTGGAAATTTTATAAAATCACAAATTCACCCTTTCGCTATTTCTAATTTCAATCCAATTTGGAATAACCCCAACTTTATAACCAATAAAAAACCAATGAACTTCTGCATGTGGGCTGGTAAGGGTATCACTCATATCAAACACGTTTCATTCTAATTGTCTGGCATCATTTTCTTATTTGGTTTAGGAATACAACATCAGGAACAATCAATTTCTGGAATATCTACAAATGAAATTGTCAATTGAAACAAAAATCTCCATTTGATCAACAAACCTAGATCTTCTGTCAGCAGTAACAAGTCTAATAAAAATCTCTTCAACAAAGAAAATGCTGTCCAAAAATAAACAAAATAATGGATTGTTCAGATGAAACGGTATCTCTCCCATTATTAAAATGGGAAAATTATCTTTTCCCATTTTGGGGGGAAGGAAGATGGAGCGGGGGCTGTGCTGGGGGCAGCATTGGGGCGGGTATGGGGAGCTCCCCTCTGCTGTGGTGGTGTCTGGCTGGTGGTGATCCGACACGCTCCCCTGCCCAGTGGCCTTCCTCGGGGTCACTTCAGGTGTCTGGTCTTCGGCAGGGGATGGGTCTGGGCCCTGCCTGGTCTCCGGGGCTCTGCTGTGTGGTGTTCCTGGCTGGGGACGCGGGTGCCGGGTGTCTGGGCCCCGGGGGGTTTTCCCGGGCCCTTTGGGTGAGGGTGGACCCTGCAGCCTCCTGACATGACTCCCTTCTCCACCCCAAGTAAAAAAAGCATCATATCAGCAAGAGTTTTGACTGCCAGGACCCTCCACCCTACGTACCAAATATCTCTGTCTGTAATGGACCAACAAACAAAAACAAGCTTCAAGTTTTTAACTGAAAAATGGGGGTGCTGTCTGGCACCTCTTGTTTGTTTGTTTTTTTTCCCTGCCATTAAGCTGGGTACGGACGGTGGATGTCTTGGGCTCTTCCGCTGTGCTAGTTGCATCACCCCCATTCTCCCTTTTTTTCCCCTCACCTCCTTCTCTGCTCCCCTTCTCCCCTTTGGTCTGCCATTGACTGGCGGGTGGAGGTGGGGGGTGAGCTGCTGTTGCGGGGGCACATGGGCTGGTGGTTCATGGGTTGGCTTGTCTTTGTGGCCCTCATGCTGTGGATTGGGTGTGAGAGTTTGTCCCCCCCCCCCCCACCACCCCACCACCACCAGCGGGAGGCTGAGGGGTGGAGCCAGACCTGAAGGACGGAGTCCAGGGCCGCCCTACACCAGCCACACCTCCCCTCTGGCCACCACCCCTACGCAGGGAGGCATCGGAGTGTCAAGCCTATGGAGGCCACCCCAAGCTCACCCACCACAGCCCCCCACCCCAGCGTACCCCCAAATGAACCATCCATGTTGAGCCTCCGCCCA
>JAOWBL010003126.1:0-12682 GCA_028564865.1 Zenarchopterus dispar | reverse complement strand
GACTCCTGGCTGGGAATCGAACCAGGAACCTTCTTGCTGTGAGGCAACAGTGCTAACCACTAAGCCACCATGCTGCAACATTTAATCAATAAAGAAAAAAATGAATAAATAACACACAGGAAAGATGTTGGCTTGTACAAGTTGTTTGTCCTTAACACTTATAACAATTTGCATGTCCTTCTCACATAAATGTCAGAGAAAATTTGTGGATAAACTTCAATCAAGCAGTGCATGAAAGAAAGTCACAAAATTTAAAACTTTTAGGAAGAAAAATAGCAATCCCATGCCTAAAAAAATATGATAACAAGCAAGTATAATCATGTCTGTACTGACTAGGCAGAGTGCCCAAATCTTTGATTCATGCCGTTTCCCATCCTTGTCACTCTGAAACCACGAAAGGTGAAAGCAAAAGTGAAACTCGCCATGACACAGACAGAATTTTAATGCCAACCCACTAGGAAAAAACTCAGACTGAAGATACCGTTTGACCTCAGAGAGAGCTTTGAGCCTTCGGGTGTCATGCATGAGCACTCCGCTCATCAACTTGCCGTGTGAATGATGAGGTGGACAGGCGACGTCTCTCTTAGACCTTCAGTGCACTGAGCAAGAATGAAGAGATCAAAAGGGAGTCTGCCACCTCAAACATCCAGATTCATTTCCCCGATCAATGCTTTATGTAGGAGCTAACTAATCATTTATAAACCTAATGAACAGTTCGCCACTCAGACTGCTTGTCTCATTCAGGTCATTTACTTTTCATAACTTATGATGACTCACTTCCTCTTCAAAAACTCAGTGTAACCACAGCTATTGAGAACTTTCATTTTATTTATGAGTGTGTCTGGCTTTTGTTTGTTCAGAACATGAATAATGTGAAGGAACCACAAACTGTGATAAACTAGGTGGTTAATAATTGATTTTTTTCTTTTCCATGGACATCAGTTTGTTGTGAGAACTAAACTCAGTCGTTGGAAGATGGTTCAATACTTTCCATTTATCGCAGATCCTTGCTGCAGACACCTGTAGTTTAGTTGCTAACTAGTTCATGCTTTAGCAGATGTGAAGTAGAACTCATGACACCCTGAGGAAAAAATCACTATTCTCAAATATCACTTTTGTATGCATCATAAAAGCAGATCCTCTTGGGTATTATTGAAACATAAAACAGAAACATTAAAATAATTTATTGTTGTAACCTTAACACAAACACACCACATTTAAACCAGCAGATTATTGGAATGATTTATGCCCAACTTCTACAGTTAGGTCTAGAAGTGTTTGGACAATGATAAAGATTTTATGATCTTACCCTTAAAAAAAACACTACAAAGGATATAAAATGAAACAATTAGTCAAAGTCGATTAAAGTCTTGATGTTTAAGGGGATTCTCAAAAACTATAACAGCCATTTTAAACAAAGTACCTCCATTTTTTAGGAGGTGACAATTATTGAGAGACTTGACTGAGAATAAGTTAGGTTCTGTCTATATCCTAGTTACTTCACAACAAATTAAGTAAACAAAAGGTCTGGGGTTTATTTCTGAGACTGAACTGGAATCAGGGAGCTGTTTGACTGGAGCTACCAAGAAGAACTTTAAGGAAATTTTAACAACTCCAGAAAAGAGAACATCTTCAGGAGGGGGGAAACCCCCAATATAAATCAAGAGAGAGGAAAACATTAGTTTTCCCAAATTAGTAGTGTGGTACATTCTTTAAAAAAGACAAGGGAAAAAAGTGCACTGCTGATCTCAATAACATCAAAAGAACTGAAAGACATCTAAAGTCTCTGAGTGCAGAATCCTGTCCATGGTACAAGACACCCCCTCTGCCCCCCAACACACACACACACAAAACATCAACAGAAGTCAAGAATAAGCTGCAGAATACTCATGTATCGTTGTAAAATCCATTATCAAGAACCAGCTTGATGAATGGGAAGACAAAGAATGGGCAAAAAAAGAGATGATCCAAAGTGTACTGCATCATGTGAAAGCACAGTGGAGTCAATATTATGGTATGGGCATGCTTGGCTACAAGTGAAATACGGACAAACAGCAATTAAAAGTGGCTCCAGTAAAAGGTTGAGCTCCACACCCTAACCCAAAAAGTTTGGGTTCCACACCCTAACCCAGGCAGACATTGACTGCAAACAAACAAACAAACAAAAAATCATTAAAATGTTGGTTATTTTTATAATTATTTCACTTTGTATAAATACATTTGAACTCTGACGGACATAGATAAAATGGTTTTAATTATTAAATGGTTAATACTATTTATTTTTTGTGAAACAACTTAAATTAAAGCTGAAACTCCACACTTTGGTTACACTTTTGTTTTAGTTCAAATAAACTGTTGTGGTATATAAAGGCAAGATCATAAAAAGTCTGTCATTGTCTAAATACTTCCGCACCTGAGTGTAACGAAATTTTGAGGTGCTTTCACTTTATCTGTTTGTACATAATCAATATGACTGAGAAATGAAAAAAAAAAAAAACAGTGAAGAGGCCATAATTTATTAAAGCATCCCTGTCCACAGGCTGAGACAATTTATTCCAACGGCTGTAGAGAATTAATGAAATGAATTCATTTCAGATTTGTTGCAAAAAGCTGCAACTCTGCGATAAATGGTAAGGCGTAGAAGCAGAGTGCAGAAATTTGAAAACACCAGGGGTTCAGATCCTTAGCTTCTCCTGGTATGCGACTTCACTTCAGGAAACTAACCACTTCTCTATACACACACATACAAAACACACACATTCACAAACTCTATTTAGGTACCAGTTGCTCTCATCATGAGGCCCAAATGGTATAATGTGGTGTAAGTATATTACAGGCAGCTGCACCACCTTCACACTAACAAAGTTTCATTAACACATGAATAGAGGATGTTTTTAAGTTTCAAGTCAAGTGTCATCTCTGAAATCAAGATGACAAAAAGTTCTGTCAAATAACAAGTGACCTTGCTGGAACACATTTTGTGATGCAGGACACAGAACTTCAATAAAATACTTCAAAATGTGTAAGAAATGCAAAAATATTCATAATCTGTACACATTGCATACACATGGCTCAATATAAATTGGCCGAAAGTAACACTGTCACAGGTAAGAACAAACTGGTGTGCTGAGCTATCAACTACTTCGTATCATGAGAAGAAGAAATTATGTTCCAGTTCCTTTCACATATAACAGGAAGAGGTTCTGGCAGCAACTGCGCTGTGAGCCAGCAGACGTGAAGCCTCATGCAATCAAAGGCATCACGCCTGAAATCCTTGTGATGATAAGTAACCTTTAGTGTCTCCTTTCATCTGTTACATGCACTTTTTACCACTCTCTTAATCCCCCTGCTGTCCTGGGTGAAGAGACAGACATTGGTGTGCAGTAAGTCAGACAAAATAGGCTAATGGCAGGTAAAGTGGCCACAATTGGGAAGCTCTGTCTGACATGCCTTGGAGCACTGACAGAGAACCAACATCCACTTCTCTCAGGGGTAAAGAATGAGTTTGACAGAATAAGATGGGACAAAAAAAAAAAAAAACCTGAGAAAGTGAGAAGGAAGGGAATAGGATGAGAACGCGAAAGACTGCAAGTAACAACCCTGAAGACAGAAAGACGGTCAGGAAAGCAAATGCGTGACATTTGAAGGTTTAAACAGTAGCCCGGAGTATTGACTTTGCTCTTGTCTCTTTGAGATGGACGCATTCACCAGTGAACTGATGTGTAATCAGCCTGATGAACCATGCTGTGTGATGGTTTGAGACAAGTCAGCTTCCAGGCTTTAGGGGAGAACAGAAGCTAGTAAACTACTACGACCACTACAGCGATCTAGTTCGGATTTGTGCTTTCAGTCTGTCTCATTATGCTTTTGCTTTACTAGAACACCTGGAACAGGCTCAGTGTGAAAGAGATTCCTCAAAGAGTTACAGATTTATAACAGGGGAAGCCAATGAAAAGCAGGAAACTACACTGATGCTACCTGGCTATGATTCATGTTAACAACAGTGGTTAGAGCTACCCAACACAGCAGCAGCAGCATACAGAGGCATTCAAAGCAGGGAAACAACACACTGTCAGCTGAGCTCAGCAGGATTATTAGAACTCAGCTGAGTTCACTGTTTGACATTCAGTGGGGGCGACCAATGAATTATGTGCTACACTTCGGCACCTCACTCATATGAATTTGTGCATTTCATCTCAAGTTGACAGCGTATTAATTCCGAAGCTGGCTGACTTCGCCGCTGCCCGTTGGCAGGGTTGGTTTGGATTCTCGGGTCACTGTTCACTGCTTTGGATTAGCTGAAAACAGAAAACAGAACAGCTTCTCTGGTATGCACAGGAAGATATTTCTAGTTAAAAGAACAGCAAGTTGGGGGGAGGAGGGGTGGATTGTGCAGAATAGAAAACAACATTTAATGAATGTTTAAAGGATATTGCAAAACCCTAAAGCAAACTAGTATTTTAAAAGGAAATACAAACCCACTGGCATTAAGTTAACTATCAAACAGTCCAACCCAAGCTCTACAAAAACGGTCAGATTACTGACTTCTATTAGACAGAAAGTCGACTCACTGAGAATGCAACAAGAACAAGATAAAATGCTAAATGTCTGTTGTCCAAGAGAGACTAACCATCAAAACTGTTCCACATACTTGGCATGACAGCAGCACCCGCATCTCGGCGCAATCAGTTAAACAGCCACAATCAGATGGGCAGAAGGAGTTCCGAAAGACCAGCCTCCTGCTGGTCTGAAGGGAGGATTTGATCAGGCTAATATTTCACCCAAACCACTGTCTCCCCAAAAATGACATTATGTCAGCTATGTCCAAGCTCCGAGCTCTTAAGTTTGAGCAGCCTACCTCCGACATGTTCATGCGCAATCGACTCAACTCCATTCACAAAAAAAAGCTTAAGGCAAACGCAGAAGGAAAATCCCAACAGATGGTTGGAAAAAAATAACCACGGGCTCCCGTTTCTATTCCCGGACGCTCCATCCGAGCGCAGCCACAAACCCGAACCCCACTTCACAGCCAGACCCAGTCAGACACCTCCGAGCGCGGAGGGGAGGGCGTTCAGACACCTACCAGCTTTAAATGCCCAACGCTCTTTGCTTCTGACATCTTGAAAGTATCCAGAAATGAATTCGGAAGGAAAACGGGGAGACTGACGGGAATATGGGGGTGTTTGAGCCAAGTCAAGGGTGGAGAGGACACTTTTCCTTCCACGTCTGCTCTGCGAGGCGCAGCGTAAAAAGCGGGCGGTCCGGCGCGTTCCTTCGGCTGCACCGCTCCTCTGGCGACAGCTCCCAGGCAAGCGGAATATTCAACTTTGGAAAAATGAGAGAGGGAAAGAGAGCGAGAGGACAGAGGAGGGAGGGAGGCAGACAATCACAGGAAAGCAGCTCCTCCTACCCGTACAATACAAAACGCAAGAGCAAGCAGACAGGGGGTTCAGCGCAGTGAGCCGATCAGCTGAACACACAAAGCCCTTACTTTAGTTTATTCACCCACCCAACGAGTATGAAGACATGAATTGAAATATGAGGGTTAATAGGTGACAAGTCTACTCAAGAGATGGCCAGTTCAAAGTGTCAGACAGTGAGGTCAGGAAGGGTTGATTGACCTTAACCAGGTTAGTTACATATGACACCCTTTTTCCAGTCTGCATGAAGCAGGAATCAATGGCCACATTCACTCTTCATTTTCTTATTGTGGAAAATGATGCAACACTGAGCAATAAAAGCAGGCTCCAGATCGCCTATTAAATAGCCTACACTGTTCATTATTATCAATTACTGAAACAGAGAGGCAGTGCAACACTCTACTGCAAAAAAGGCCCAAAGGCAGCATTTACAATATTCATAAGTTTAAACTCGAGCTAAAGTGGCTTGGAATATCCAATATTGCACCTTAATACCCCAAATTAATAACAGGATTTGTGTGTATCTGTGTGTGTGCCCGCGTCAAATAAAGCCTCTGTGTACTACACATACACTGTACTACAGTCATATAGATACAAGATATGTGCAAAATAATATTCCAGAGATTTGTTTTGGCTTTGCTTTGAAGAGGTTGGTGGGCCGTTTGTGAATGCAGGTGTGCATTCAGCTGCTTTGGTGTATGCGTGTGCTTGGAAACAATGCAGAGGTTAAGAGGTTTTGCTGAGTTTTCCAGCAGCAGACTGCCCCACCAAGCCGGTGCTGCTATTTGCAGGGCATGAACTGCACCTGTCTGACCCATCCCTGCTTTTAGCTCTGCTCTTTGTAGTGAGGTCACATGGGCTGGTGCTGCCCTACATTAACATAGAAAAAAAAAATAGATGGTTTCATTGTTAAGTTGGTGCAAATGGTTCTCAGCGCTTGAGAAGAAAACAGAATGTATGTACTTTTAGTCTTCTGCAGTGTTACATGTGGTGCATTTGACATTTCGATGAACTGGCATTTAAAGGAAAACAAAAAGAAAAAAATCCAGACTTTTTAAAGACTTCACAGTTGGTGTTGTTATACAATGGAAAAAGTTCCCCTTATGACAGCAGCTTACACATGGATAAAAAAAAAAGAAGTATTTTCTGATTTTTGATTGACGAAAACATGAATTTAATAGTTTTCCACTGGGTAAAACACATCTTCTGTGCAGTAAGAAGGCTGTTATGGGCAAACAGTGTGAGACAATGTGTGGCTTGACAAGCAGGTGAGTGGCCCACTGTCAACAAGAGGCTACCACACAAAGCCAGAGAGCCTGCCAGTTCCTTTTGACTCACTGCTTACCATATTTAACCATCTGTCTATGGAGAATACATCTGCAAACACAGATGTCAGGCCCTTTCTAGTTTCAATAGCTTCTTTCGGCTGCCCTCACTGCCAAACCTCCCTAGCTGTAAATTGCTCTGCTGATCTGCTCTGCACCGCGCCTTGAGTTTATCTTTTCTTGAGAAGTCAAGGTGGCATAACCAGACAAACCGCGTGAACGAAATTTCATTTTGACTCAAAAGGACAGCAAACATCATATACTCTTTGCTAAGGAAGGAGGTGGAGCAAAACTTTAGTTTTCACAAGAAAAATCCCTGAATGCATTCATTTGTTTTCCAAGGATATGTTCTAGGTCTATAAATACAAAGTACAAACAGTTGGATGTTATTGGAAAACAACTTAAAGGATATTTTGTATTTTGATAAATGCAATGTATGCTATTTTTTTTTTTGTTCCCAAATATGAAATCTCTCTATATACATATGACTTTATTAACATGACACACTTTCTTGAGCCTATGGTTAGAGCAAGCTACAAGTGAATATCACTCTAATTCCCCATGGGGGTACTTTGGGTTTTAATAGGTCTTTAACTCTTTGAGCCTGACAGAATAGTTGGATGACTGAGTCCACAGACTAAGCCTTGATACGGCCCCAGGCACTCATCAGTACTGGCTTTCCTTGCTGACCACACGAACATCTGAATTTTCTGAGACCAGCAGTCAGCTGCACTCCACGGCAGCTTTTAATGTCCAGCACTCTAAATGAACTCAGCAATTTGTGGGTTGGTGAGTACTAATGTGTGTTTACTCAGCGTGTGTGCAAAGCAGCTATTCTCTCCACGGCAGTGATTGGTCACGGGGTTGGTATTGACATTTTTGTATTGGCCAGCTTCTTTCTTTCTTTTGTTCTTACATCTTACTCGGATGCACTGAGACTTTCTTGCAATTACCCTGCCGCTCCCATGTGACTACAACAATCTACATAAGTTGTAACAATGGATTGCATGGTTCAAATAGAGAATTTATGGAGAGAGATTAGGTCAGAACCTAGAGAACAAAAGGGTAGAGGAGCTCTACTTTCTCAATAAATGTATAAAAAAAATCACTGAAATGTTTAAAAACAAGGTTCCTTAAGGAAATATTGAAAAGGATTCCTCTATGTCTACTTATGCAATGCATAATATATATAATTTCAACAAATCTGGAAGAAATCAAGTGCATAAAAGGCAGGGGTAAAAATCTTAGTTGGGTTTCTGTGATCTTTGATTCCTCAGAATTAACTGAACCAAAAGCTTTCTTTCATCAATAGCTGATCACAGGAGCCCTTTGTCAAGCACTAAAATACACAGTTACATTCAGAAATGCTAAATAAGACTCTAATGTGAACAAAAGAAACCACACATTAACTTTTCCTGAAGTGGCATCGACATCTCAGGACACATCCCACAGTGGAAATGTGTAATGTCGCTTAAAAAAAAAAAAAAAAAATTAGTATTCCAGATCCTTAAAGAAATGGGTGCCCCATAACAAAACTTCAGAGGATCATTCAGACTTTCATCACCGAGAAATCTAAAAGTTAGAACTCTTATGATGCTATATGGTTTTATCTGTGACTTTTGTAAAATAATTAATACTTTAATGATGGCAGCATATGCAGGAAAGCAAAGGGAAAAAAGATGGGAATTAAGAGTAACATATGGTGCCTTCCAGATGACACCTTTTGCAAGGATGTCCATGAATTTTCAATAAGAAAATGAGAAGCAATAGTCTACACACATTTCAAAGGCATTACTGAGGAAGAAGAGGGTACAGGTACTGGACTAGCATGGCTGAAGTCCTGACCTGTTTCTTCTGAATGAATGTGAAGACAAGAATAATAATAGAAAACAACAAACAAAAACACCTTAAGATGTGTTTAGAGGATGAATGGGTCAAAATAACAAGTAAAACGCTTCACTGCTCGGCATTCTCAGTGGGAGAATTTCTTTGTTGGAAGAAGTGAGGTGAGAAAGAATGGCAAGATTAAAAAGTGGTAAAAGATTTAGTGTTTTGGGTTTTTTTTTACATGTGTTGAAGGCCTGAAAATCAAAAAGGATGTATATTAGCAAATTAAATTAAGGTGACCAGGAAAACATTATATACTATATTGTGCAGTCTCCTCACGATATTGCAAAGAAACAAATGTAGGAATTTAGATGCTCACTTAACTTTTGCATTTGCATGTTATCCCAACTTTTTGTGATTTGTGGTTGTATTTTCCATCTGGCAGCTTCATTTGTCACTACCTCTGAAAAGACTTAAATAAAAGGTTTAATTCTGCTAACTGAAGTGCATTTAAATATCTTTCTAGCCTCTTTGGCCACTTAAATCACTTTTTCATATTTGATCCTCATATATGCTTAAAACTTTTACCACATGCTTACTTTGAGATGTATATTAGAGATAGTTCATTGAGCCATTGAACTATCAGCAATATGATTATTTTCATCAGTGCATAAAAGGAAACAAGATCTTTTAATATGAAACACTCAATGTCTCCTCATATCACTGGAATTGTAAGGCAAAACTTTACAGAAGTGTCTTAACATATGAACAGTTCTGTCAGATAACAGTGACATGTGGAGAAGTGTGATGAATTCATATAAGGGACAAAAGGGCGAGTGACAGAATGAGGACAGGCTGGAGAAGTGAGGCTTTTGTGGACAGTAAACACACTGGCCACTGGAGACTTGGTCTCACTATTGTTCTGCTGTGGCCCAGGCATGGGTGCAAAGCACTTATCAAACTACCATCAGCTTAGCAATGCCTGTGTGTGGGTGTGCATGAATCTGTGCAAGTTTAGCAGACATTCAGCCACAAATGAACTCCTGCACTCCAACATGCACGGTGGCATGACAAATGACCAGCACCACCAAGCAGTGTGTGTCTGAAGGAAATGGATCAGCTCCTCTCTTCCTCTTTCCTCTCTCGGCCCACTGATCATCAAGGACTTATTGTGCTGCACAAGTCTGTCTGTGTGCTGCTGCAACCTGGTGTGATCAGGAAAAGAACTGACAGACAGACAAAAAAAAAAAAAAAGAATTTTGTTCCCATCAGAACATAGTATCTGGCCCAGTGATGATATTTTAAAATGGCTGTTTTTAAGTATTATTGTGAGAAAATGCACATATATACTCAACTCCACTTCTTTTGTCAATTTCACCAAATTCCATTGTTTTTTTACTTCAATCGCCTTTTTTCTTTGAGATGCAGTACATAACCACAAACATTTGTCTTTCATATGTAAACCAAATGTAGACTATATCCCAATAAAAATAAAAGTGGGCTGTAATTCAAATTAAATTAAATGTGATATTTTCCATAAGCTATCAAAGAATACGCAGAGCGATTGTACAAACAAGCTGGATACTCATCAGATTACTTGCTATTCCTTTCCTGCAACTGTACTGTCGTTATCATAAGTAGGCCTGGGTCCCACTGGAAGCAGAACCACTTCAGTCCTGATTCACTGTGGGTTTGCTTCATCCTCAACTTCACCTCAGGTCCCACTGGGAACGTTTCAGAGGTGGATTGCTTCCAATTGCTGCCTACTCAGATTACAAGTTTCCTCAAATGTTTCCAGTTCACATGAGAATCATGCAGACATCTGCTCAGTTAAGATGACTATCTTGCTGTGTCTGGTCTTTTCTGGAATCATAGATATGAAAAGCACGAGTAATGTTAAATATAATATGCTTCTTGACTTCAAAAGTGAACCATTACCTGTCATATATGTGATTGAAAGCTCTTCTAAAACCCTCTGAATTAAATTATGTAACATAATGTTGATGAACAAGTCGGAGCCCACACAGTGATTTTTTTTCTTTTTTTTTGAAAAAAAAAATCAACTGGATTTTGCATACCATCTTTTTGTCTCATGTGCTGTGGGTAAACTGATGTGGATTTGCTCCAGCGGAGCTCCGATGTAGGCTTGGCGGGTGTCTTTAGTGGAGCAGAACGGATGGCCGCTTCTAAGCTGGTACGTCTGGTGTGACCTTTCTAGCTGACTAGAATGGGTGCAGTTCACAGTGGCTGTGGTGGCGCTGCTGCTCTGTGGTGCTTCTGCACCTGTTGGGACCTAGGGGTTATCATTAATTATCATTTTGCATGTGAGCGGGGGCTTAAGAAACAAGGTAAACATAAATTTTAGTTCAACTATGCACAAGATACTTGGTTTTCAAGTCACTTATATTACTTATATCTTTCAAGCATTGACACCATCACATCACGGAGGCCAGAACTTGCTTGTATAGTCATATTTTCCAAGCAAGCGCTTCACTGATCAACATAAAAGTGAAAGTTTGTGACTGGACAGTGGGACTCATGTGAGAGGAGTTCAGTGAGGCCATGGAAAGTGACTCTCAATTTGCAGTTTATTTGTTGCCAGAAGTTGCAACTAACAAATGTAGACATACAGCCTCAAGAAGAATATCTGAAGCTATCAGTTTGATCATTCACATCAACACCCAATCCACTGACAGTGAACAGGTTAGATTAGAGTCACAATGGAGGCAGGGTCAGATCTTAAGTGGGTATCAAAAAATAAGATGTCAGCTGGCAGAAAGCGAACACTTAGAAACCACTTTTTGATTTAAAAAAATGCATAAATGAATAGTAAATAAATAAATAGCTCTGCACGTATGTGTGTGTGTGTGTGTCTACTCAACAGAAAAAAAAATTTGAGACTTTCTTATCACACTCACATTGCCTTCATACTCACTGGCTCCACACCAAGACAGGCTGGAGCTGAAAACAGGCTGCTGAGAGACTCATACAGTAAAACTGAGAAGAGACGGCCGCTGTGTTTGCTGCTACCAGCAGAAAGAGAGAAGAAAACAAACCAACACATTACCTACAAGGTCATTTGGATGAACATAAGAGATCCATGCACTGCTCGACTTGTGTGTTTTTGACATCCACAGCACAATAATATAAAAGACACTCGTGAACAAAAGTGTGCACAACACAGGATGTGAGATGATCGCATTTACTATATTAGATATTTGTAATGCCACTGGAATACTACAATTTTACAGGTTAGAAGAGAGTTTATAATAGCTTTGCAGAGCCTCTTAACACCATTTGTCATAATTACAGTGCTTATCTAGTATGTAATTTGTCACCACTATAATTTATTTTAGATAATGAAACGTTACAGAAAGCAGACACATTTACAAGGGTTGAGGCACTTCATTGTGCTCAACATAGAAAACTTGTTTTTCAAGTTTTGATTATCTGATAAAGGCAGACTGACAAGTTAACAGCAACTATTAACATCCAAGGCCAAACCCCTGCTTCACGACAACACTGACCTTGGTTAATATCGTCTGATTAGCCTTCACATTAATGTGATGTTATCTCACAGTGTATAGAAATCTGGAGTCAAATCCAGTTTGAACATGCTTGTTTAATGTGACATCCTTATTCTCTCCTTGAGTGCCTGACTGGCTGATAACAAGACGCTTGTCATCAGCTGTCAGAATCTGAAGGATCAAGGGAGCTGATGATTTTATTCAGTGATGCAGCAAATTGAGTTTTGGTTAACTGTGTGACACTTAAAAATAAATTAAAGGGACACTTTTTAATCAGATTATAGCACCAAGTCAATTAAACTTCTGGGATATTGATCTAGTCAGTTAAGTAGCGGTGGGGGTTGCTAATCAGTTTCAGCTGCTTTGGTGTGAGTGAAATTAACAACAGGGGCACAAGAGGAGCAAAAACGAGGAAATCCCCAAAATGGGAATGGTTTTACGGGCGGAGGCCTCTGGCATTTCCTCCTCATTTTTTCTGGATTTCTGGATGCCATTTGACTTTGATGTTGCCAAAAGTTATACCATTTCAGCTCAACTTGTTCACAGACATTTACATATATATGTGTTTATGTATATATATATA
>JAOWBL010003125.1:34922-49862 GCA_028564865.1 Zenarchopterus dispar | reverse complement strand
ATATATATATATATATATATATATATATATATATATATATATATATATATATATATATATACACATACACATACACACACACAACTTAAATTGTTTCTCAAATCAAATTGCCTACTCTTATGAACTGCTCATTCATGAATTGAGAATATGATTTTAAATCAAACTGTAATCTAAAGAACTGAAATTAAGTCATATAGTTTAAGATTAATGGCTGTAATGCAAAATCTCATTTATTCATGCTGAAATACTCATACTGTTTTGAAGTATCAGGTAGTCCTCAGGTCTTCCATAATGCTGAGCTTACTTATGTTTTTTTTATATTATCTGAAGTTTATAAGTGTTTTAGAGAAAACAGCTTCTAAAAAATATGCTGACTTTATCAGTTAAGATTAGACCCATTACTGAAATAAAATGACACTTACCTTACCCTGCTGTCTTAGGTGTTTAGAGCTATTGAATGTAACTGCTATCATAGATATGTTGTTTAAATTGGGATACAGTGCTTAGATATCATAAATCAGCTCTAAGATCTTTAACTGTTATGTCATATCCCAGGTCAATGAGGATGTCATAGAACCTTTGACGTTGTTGCTTCGCAACATCATCAAAGGTACTTTGTTTGTTTTTTTTGTGTCTGCATCTATTTTAATGGTTAGTACCATGATTTGGTAAAACCTTTATCCAAGGGATATACATACACACATACATACATACATACATACACATACATACATACATGTATGTGTGTGTGTGTGTGCATTTTAATCTTGCATCAGACATTTTCATATGGTGCATTAATGTGGGGTGTGTGTCCTTCACAAGTCCTCCTTGACAGTCTAATGTTGCATATTTATTACCGTCTAACTTCCAAATTCTGCCTAGGAGGACTAAAACCACCAATGTGCAACACAAAGTACAAGACTGACAAAAAGACAAAGACAGTGATGAGTGCAGTGTGTGTAATGTGGTGATCACTTCAGTGTTTGTGTGTGATGTGTCTTCGTGATGAGATGTATTACAGTAGGAGATAGACGTGATAGTAAAAGACAAATAGACAAAGAAAAAGGAGCAAACAGATATCAAAGGTAGATTCTGTATCATCAAAAGTACTTTGGAGCCTTAGGGAAGACCTGGTCTATGCATGCTTGAAGCACTGGTCATAACACCTTGGAACTGAGATGTTAAAAAAAGCTCCTTAACAGCACACATCTCACTATAGTCTTTACCTTAAGAACGTAACAAGACACTGCAGGAACAGCTTTTTGAATGACTCAGGCAGGTAGTACATAACTTTTTAATTTAAACCTCAATGGTTGTACTTTTAAAATAGCAACTTTTTAAAAATAAATTTCTAACAGCTACTTTTTTGGTTGCATAGATGCCTATTGAGATGGAACTACTTGCAGCTACTTACAAACTTCTTTAAAATGACCAGTACCAGTAACTGAAACATCAGCAAAGTACCTGCCACTGGCCATCTCACAAATCAGTCAATGGAGGTGCTGGTGGTGATTAAATGCTGCAGCCAGAATAGGTTAATCTTTGAATTGTTTTAAGAAGTAGTTTTTTTTTTGTTTCTTTTTTTAATGTACAAAGAGCCTTAACACAGCCACTTCATTAAAAAGAGGTTCAAACAACAATGAAAGACTGATGCAGCCTTGTCTACTCTGTTACACAGGACTGCAGTACACAAAGAACACAGATCAAAAGGGTTTTCTTGTTTCCCTTCAAAACCGAGGTCTTAATAGTGCCAGCTTGCTTTCATAAAGGTTGTCATAAACAACAGATGGCATTTGTGAGTAGTCTTTGGTATGCCTTTGGGCATGTTTAAATGCTGACTGGGATTCACGAAAGCCTCTGTAAACACAACTTATACCTGCTGTTTTGAGTGGGATTCATGAAAGTCAGCACCCGTATCGAGGCTTCCAACAGTATTCATTCATAAAGAATAGAATACTGTTTTAAAACACTGTTTTAAATTCAGTCACTGTGATTAGTATTTTATGCAGTGCAATGAACAACATTCATAGGCATGGGCCACTGATTTTTAAACATTTAAAGTTGTTCCTCCATTATTCTTTCTAATTCGCATACATTTTTAAGCAATATTTATTTGATTTTCTTTTCTGAATCAAACAAACTACAGGCTAGGGTGGCTCTGCTGTTTTACATGAAAATGACCCATGGTACTCACCTTGAAAAACCCATTCAATAGGAGGCTTCCTGAATACAGACAAAGTTGTACCAAGAGTTAGTGTTAGTGTCTGTGAAGATGGATGTGCAAAAATATCTCATGAAAAAATATGCACTTTGGGGCAGGTAGATGGAAATTTCACAAAAAACAAAGAAAGGATCATCTTTCCTCAGGACTCTTCCAGTCAGATATTATTGATAACATTATCATTTTTGTATATGTGCATTTCTGCAGTGTGTAATGATCCTGCTGAATAAATAATACGCTATAATAATGTATTTTTCTGACAGTCTCTAATTTAGAGGCAGTACCCTGCATGATCCTAAATTTGAATAAACATTTTAACAGTACTTCGGAAGAATTTAATGTCTGGTTTTATATTAAAAATTTTCTTGGGGTTAATTTGCAACCAACAAACATTCAGCTGTTGTTGGTAACTCCAGTAAAGGCACTGAAGAAAAAAAATTTCTGTGATTTCTGGTAGCAACAGTTTTAAATTAGACACACTCACTCGCACAATGCATAAGAAAGAACACTATCTACATAGTCTACTGTTCAATAAATATTACACTTTTTGTGCAACATAAATTTTGTCATCGGAGGGTGAATTCTTGACTCTGCAAGGCTGACTACATACCCTCCAATTTTTCCTAAGCGTGTATCCCTGGCCACGCTATGAAGATGCCATTGGGGTATGCATTGACCAGCGCAAACATATCAAGATGGACAGCTTGTTTGAAGAGAGGTTGTGTGACACGATCTATGCTTTTTCTCTGTTCAATTTGCAGCAAAGAAGAGAAACAGAACAGTTCCTTTTAATTTTGAATGAATTTTGCCATTGTTTTCTTTTGATTGGACTTTTGAATACAGAAGCAAACTATAACAGGAACGACTGAGCATCCTCTTTCCTGTGTCTGTCAGCGTGTGCATGTGAGTATAATTCCTGCAATAATTTTTCCTCATACAGAACTCCATTTGGAACATAATCAATTAGTAGCTACCGTGTATGCTATATTTTCTGATTTCTTTTTTCTACAATCAGTCGACACATAGATCATAGTAAACAGACAAAGGTATTCTTCTTGTCAATTTCAGGTGCAAGTATTTCACTAGTCATTTAATAAATCTGTTTTCCAAAAAGGTTAGTTCCCCACTGTTCTGATCTTTCATGGTCATCTTGGCCACTATAGTTTGTGGTGTTAGAAGTGTCCTGCAACAAAACCACAATAGTTTACTACTCATTTTAAATGTTATTCCTGAAACTGGTTATGTTACTTATGTCTTCATAGAAGCCCCAGTATATGTTACACAGTGTGTGTTGGACAGGGTGCAGAAATGAGGCAGTAATCCTAGGCTACACTGCATTCAGACTGCCTAGGACCACGTATTATATGTATTGATTCAAAACAAATCAATACATACTGCTGTCATGATATCTTTATAGATCTGGCTGTGAAACATTTGGCTGTGCACAAGTAGTTGGAGCTGCATAGCATTCAGTGTGATGGAGCCACCTATTGGGAAAATGATACCCACATGGAGGTTTCTAAAACCAGTTCCACTTACCAGTTTCTCAAAAGCTTGTGTTGACAGTGATGAATGTAAATATTAACAACACAGTATTGGAATTACTGTATGTTAAACTGCCCCACATGCTGATGTTGCGATGTTTCTCTGTTTATCACTTCCTGCATAAGAACTGAGTTAAAAAAATAATTCAACTGGGATTAGATTTAAATTGATTTATAGGTCTTTTTAAATAAAATGCTATGTTGACTATAGATACACATACAAAAATATGTCAATTGATGTGCAAAAATACAACCTATACTTGGATCATAAAAGAAAAAAAATCTGTCAATACTGGAAAGTAGTCTTTAATAATAACTTGGTGTTAGATATTTCCAAAAATGTTTTCCTTGTTGTCGTTTGGTGCCATGTTAAGCTTTAGTGTTTCTTCCTTACTTATGTGTAGTGTCTGATCCTGGAGACACAAAATTACTCTTGCAAATTTTACTGTAGATACACTAGAAGATTAAAGGCTATACCATCATCTACTGAAGACTCCATCATCCTGCTGCTTCAGCAAGACCGCTCTCATTTGGACAAACCAGGCAGCACTGTGAAGATCATGTTGTTTGATTTCTCCGGTGTGTTTAACATGATTTATTAGGTACTGCTATGTGAGAAACTCAAGAAAACACCAGTAGATGCCTCCACAATTGTCTGGATTATTGACTGCCTGACAAACAGATCACAGTTTCTGAGACTGAAGGCCTGTATGTCTGAGCAGGTGGTCGGCAACACAAGACCACCACAGGGAACTGTGGATACAACATTGAAGCTGAAGGTTACTTCTTGAGTAAGCTTAGGTCCACCGTGTTTGCAGCGAGATTGTTACATATCTTCTATAAATCTATAGCGGAGCATACAGTTTTATCTGCAGTCTGCTGGGGCGGCATCAGAATGAAAGACTTAGAGAAGCTGAACAAAGTAGAAATGAAGGCTGGCCGTGTATTGGGTTTAAAGTTTAAAACAAGTGAGATTAGAAACAAGGGATAAAAAGTTTCAATGGTTATACTGGCATTTTTGAGGTGATATATCATAAAATCCTCTGAGGTGTTCGGCATGAAGTGAGAGGTGGTGGTTGAGGGGTAATTCTGTCTGGGAGGCTGGCACTCTGGAGCTCTGAGGTTGAAGGCTTTGGAAACTTAAAGATTTGGAGAAAATATGTGATTGCAATTTTTCTAACAAATATTGCCACTGTGATTTGATTTATGAAAGTCAGTTTGAACTCTCCATTTAATGTGAAACTTATCATTACCACATGATAGCCTATCAATACTTTTAGCATCTCCATAGTGTGATGAAAGAACAAAAAACTTAAAATGTATTAATTTCTTTCAACCTGTATTTACATTAAAAAAGCACAGAACAAATCAAACATGGACCATTACAATGAAAAACTATGAATATGTTATTCCAAAATAATTAAATATCAAAATAAAGAAACAGTTCCTGCAAGAAGATCAACTCTTTTTCCACTAACAAAGTCCACCAGTAGAGACTAAATGCTGATTTGCAGAACAAACAAAAAAATTACAATTTCTCCAATGACATGCCTCACACAAAAACCGTTATAATAGGTTAAAGTGCCGAACAAATTAAATGTCAATACTCCAAGTAACAAAATCCTTAAATTACATGACCTTGTAGACTCAATACTGACCTTAAAGGTTTCATTTTATTTTTCCAGAAAAGCTGTCTATCTGTGTTGCCATGTAACCACATTCTCCCTACCACAGAACGGTCTCTTTGATGGTGGATGTGTGCTTAGAGGGCACAGAAATCTGTGTGCCACTATACTCAATATTGGGAAAGTGACATTTATACTTTACAGCAGGAGTTTTTTTTTATCTTCATTAGTGTGAGATGTCAGCTGCACAGTAGACAAGAGGTGGAGGGGGTGTAATGGTCGCCTAAAAAAATGAAATATAAATGATGTAAATGATTAAAAGATGGTATTGTACTCAAAATTTATTAACTCATATGTGATGCACAGAGGTAAAACTCAAAGACAAGTTACCTCTCATGCCACTTGCCCCATGTCTGTATTGCATTCTGGGTGGGATATTTTCTGCACTGATGATGTTCATTTTGAATTTTGGATCAAGAAAGAAGATGGTGTTGAGAAGCTCTTGTGTGGCTAGGTTAGGGTTATGTATGCTGTTGACTTCTGAAGATTTACATCCTCATCATTTTTGACCACCAGTGATGGCCTCTTTCTATTTTTATTTTCCACACCACAATAAAACCATAAAATTATACCATCAACTATTTAAACAAAAAAGGATAGCACAGGTTATCATTATTTCTGATAATTGGCACGATGTATGGTCCATGATTCATTTATTTTGTTCCATAGCGATGATGATTTTGGATGCGTTATCTGTGTTGATGCATGTCTGCTGTTTCTCAGTCCCAACCCCAGCTGCACACACTTTCTCCGTCAGTGAGCAACATTTGCTCCTGTGTGGTCATCGAGAATTTAACAAAAAAGGAATTTGAAAGCTTAAAAATGTCATTGATGATGTGTTTAGTAGCATAGAGAGACAAGTCAGATTAGTTCATATGGTGTAAAACCCCACATTTTGAGCACCACCTCTATTTTCTTACATTCTGCATAGATTTCTGACTAACGTACTTGACAGAGAGAATGATATATATTTTTTATCCAGTGTTTGAATAAGAATTTTACAACTGTCTTTGGATACAGTGTTAAAAAGCAGCATGCCTTTAGCTGGGTAGTATGTTAGCAAACTCACAACACCTCTGTTGAGTTCTTTTCAAAGAGAGTTACCACAACAAACAACTAGGAAATTGTGGGTTTGTTTCCTTTGAAGGGGTTCACCATCGCTTTTTCCATCGGGATGTGACGCTCAGAACTGACGTTTCAAATCTGTGTCAAGCTTGTAAAGCGCAGACATTTCAAAACACTGCTCCAAAGCAGGGTTAAAAAACCCCACCTATGTCATGTGTTTGTGGTTTTGGTCTTTCAAATGATGTTTCAATGTTTCAATCCAGTTTGGACAGGCTTTGGTGGGTGGCACACTTGCACGGTCTATAGAGTGTGCATGATGTTTAACTATAATTAAACATCATCCGAGCACATGTCTAGCAGCCCAGGATACTTGAGAGGAAACAAAACACATCCTCCCTTCAATTATTATTTTTTTTTTTTTTGTGAGAGTTGATAGATTAAGACAAACGTGAATAAAAAAATAACAAGGAATGAAAGTGAATTATTAATAAGGCAGTGTAAGTGTCAGCGGGAGCAAGTGGTGGGTCTAGAAGGAGGAGAAACAGAAATTTGATAATTGTAGTTTTTGTTATAGGGAAGTTATAAGAATTAATGAGCGATTGTTTTTCCACATCTGTATGTGCTGGTTAAAACAAAGTCTCTTTATGCCTGCAATGAGTGTTCCTTATTATAGACCTTTTCCAAAGGTTTTGGGGTTATTAGTATGTATGTATGAATCAATCGATCAATCAATCAATCAATCAAAAAAAAAAAAACATAAATAAGCCTTAACAGCACCAAACAGCAGTACAGCTTATGTTTTTGAATAATTATATATTATAATATATAGACACACAAACACACACATGCATGTGTGTGTGTGTATGATATGTTTGCTGATTTTCTTTTATTGATCTTCATTTTTCATGAAAGTAGTTGAATATTGAATTTACTCTACCAATGGTGAAACATTAAACAAGAAAGCACAAACTTGCCTTCACTTTGTTTACCCACAAACTCTGAAACCAACAAAACCAATAGTTATTCCTTCATAAAATTTCATGTCACATATGAAACCAGTGAATGATATATATCTAGAACTTATACTGCAAACCAGCTCTCACTGCTCAGTTATAACACATAACTCAACAAATGTTCACACAGTTAAAAATGGAGAAATAATATATTAAACCCTTTACCTTGCAATAGTTGTATGGAGATTTCTGCAAAATATGATTATCAAACTTGGTGGTCAGATAAAATTGATGACTTGTTCTGAATGTTTTATTTCACTTTTCACAACATTTTTTAAATGTTATATTACTGTGGAGGTGCATTTCAAATATCTTAAAGCTTTTAAACAATTTCTGGCACAATTGGTTCAAATGTTTCGGTGTTTCAAAAAGCTTTTTTTAAAGTGAAATGAAGAAGTAGTGGTGAACAAAACAGTCAAATGGTGACTGGTGGCTGTGGTGCTTATATAAATGTTGGTAAAGGTTTGTGGCTTTTCCTTATCTGGCAACACATATTTGCATGCTTTTTCCCCCTGTGTATCTCCTATTTCAGACCTGAAAAACACCCAAACAACCAAAGTCCCAGTTTTTTATGCCAAAAGTGCTTTAAAAATAAGCCAAAAATAAGTCGTGATTCATGAGAAGAGGCCAGTGATGCCAGTTTTGCGAAGGGAGTAACCAGTTGCTATACCGCCATGTGACTCAGGCTGCACATACAAACAATATGTGATAACTTGCAATGCCTTTGTGTTGACCTCTGTTGCCACAACTCTTCCAAATTTGATTCTTTCTCACATATGTAGTCCTATATTATTTGAATACCTTTATGCTTCACTTCCAACTGATTTTTTTCATGCTTGGTTGCATTATTACATAATTTCAAGTTGCAATTTTAATTAGCTAGTCTGTAGACATAGTCGTAGGAAATCTGGCACTGTCACAAAATCACATCAGATAGTCTTTGGATGCAAGACCAGTGTGACGGTGCTCGCCAAAGTTGGTGGTCAATTTGGATGTACAAAGAAAGATATTTCCACAATTCAATCACGATGGCCATCTTTCGTCTGCAACAGCCCTCTTCTATAAATTTTAGTTTTCTGGTGATTTTTGGAGCATGCATTCAAAAATTTCAACTTGTGTGGTGCATTCTGAAAAAAAATGTAGTTCCAGTGCCAGCTAACACAGTGTGACTACCAGCCTTGTGAAAAATACTTTTTTTTTTCAGTCATTTGAATACGTAGTGAAATTGTATAGGCTACTAGTTCGAAATTAGAAAATTGTTTTAACATTAGCAATGTTACCATCATTAATGTTAGCATGGAGTCAACTCATCCATAAAGGACTGAACAACAGTGGGCATGATCTGTATTTCATACAGCTTGATGGGGTCAGGTAGAAACATGGCGGTAGATAAGATATAAATCAAACACACACAAGTGCAATTACCTTTGACCTGGCTATGCCGTGGCTAAACTGCAGCAGGGAAAAGCAACTAACAATTAAGTCTTTGTCTTGTCAGAAATATACATCTTCTGTATTTATATTATCATATCTTTAAACATGAGAATAAACAAATAAGTACACAAGTAAGTGTGTGAAGAAGAGGATAAAGAGATAAAACAGTAAATCATTAAAACTCAAAAGAAAAGACGTTTCAAACTGACGTCTCAAGTTTATGTCCAAGTGTCCACACTGTCAGCTGCCCTTGGATCTTTAGCTAGGTTGTTCCACAGTTCTAGGCTTTACCAGCAGAAGTAGACCTCACATGTTTTCGTTCTCACTTTGGAAATAATTAAATATCACAATAAAAATGGTCCATGTGTAGTTATAGAATAAACGTAGGTCTGAAAAACAAGTTGTATAAAAAAAAGATATTAAAACCATCTTTGAAGGAAACCATCTGTGAAGTATAGTTCAAGAAAGCAACTGCATTTCTGAATGTTTCTTCGGTGATAAAATGTAACTTATTTAATATTACTATTTTATTTGGTGAAGATTACTTTTGCAGTGCTTGTTTCAGTTTGCGAAAGTCAGATAAAATCCATAAATCAGTTGATTTAATTGAAATAGAACTCTGCCCACATATAAATATGTGTGCACACATACGTGGGATATGAAAAAAGAATGGGTAAAAAAAGGAAGGTAGAATACATTAAAGGGCAGGTAACATACACTGCAGTCACTGAATATCTCTTGCCCGTACAGTCTCCGCTTTGGAAATTTGGTTGGGAGGTGGAGCGCAAAAGACAATAATGAAGAAACGCAGTGAAGAGTAGGGCTGTGCGCTTCTGAAATTTAAATGTATGGAGGCTCAAGCATATATCATAAGGAGAATGCTTCTGCTAGAAACCCATCATAAAATAAATTACATCTCAAATATTGGGGTGTGGTTTGTGTAAATCTAAAATAATTTTGTTTAACTCTCTTTTCATTCTATTCATGGCTTGTAGTTACATTTAATAATTATCTTAATTTGGGGAAAAGCGATATTCATGCCAATACAGCACAGCATCTACATGATATTCTTACCCTGTTTTTGTCTCCACAGATGTTTTTTATAGAATCAATGCACTCATCTTGTGATTTAGTTTGGTAGTGACAGATTGATGCCTTGTTCTTTACATGGACTGTATAATATTACCATGTTTCACAATTCCTTTTTTAACAATTATAATCGAACATCTTTTAGTCTAAACTGACTTAAAAAAGGGCTCTGCCTGCAAGAATCTTTTTGCTTTTTTTTCTTCAAGAATAAATTTATGCATTTTGTCAGTTTAAACAGACTAAGTAAATTACCAGTTGGATTTTTTTCCCCTTGAGAAAACTCCCCACAACATTTAGCCACAGCATCTTTGGGAGCGTTTCATGTAAAATGATAGACATAAGCCATAAGACATAAGAAATATGTAAAAAAAATGGCCTTGTTGTGGTCAACAGAAAAACTGAGTACATAAATAGAAAAAGAACTTGTAATGATGATGTAACTGAAATAATTTCTGTCTGTTGTGTTAAAATGAACACATTTACAAACACACTTACCTGCCCTTGCTGGTTAGACCGACCCCTCCCCTTGATAAATTTTGACTTTTAACATTTTTGGCTGTTTTTATATTATTTTATTTTTTTTAATTGCTTTTTTAACTTACTTGATTTTTTTTGTTTCTTTTGTTTATCTTTTTCTACTATTTTTTACATTTTGTTTTTTATGCCAATAGAAAGTTCTGTTTTTATTATATTTTAATTGTATACCTTTTTATTTACTTCAACTTACAGCACTTTGGTCCACTGTAGCAGCTTAAAGTGCTGTATAAATAAAGATGGTATTGTATGGTACGTTAATTCAGATCATCTGTCCATTCACCCTGCACCATCATTAATCTGAAGGGCCGTTAGACCACAAACATAAAAGTTAGGACATATAAGTACTTTTTCCAGGCTTTGTGTCTGTATGAAAAGGTGGGGCATTAGCAACATTTAAAAATAAAAAAAATAAAAATAAAATAAAGGCCTCTTTACAGGTTTGTACTGGAGCCATGCAGACCAGTATTGAGCAGTGATTTGCCATCAGTTTGTAACCACTGGTGTTATGCATGTCTCAGAAAACAAACTTCTGTTCTACAAGGTTCTGTGCACCTTTTTCCATGTTTTCTCATTGATATTTTACAAAGAGAAACATATTTTTTGAATTCAAGAGAAAAAACCCCCCTGAAAGATACATCCCTATGCTCAGTTTACTATGATCCAGCATTAGTGCTGAACCACTATCTACCAGATTTGTATTACATGTGAATATAACAAGCAACTGCTTTTCCCTTTGTTGGGGTCATCACAGGGGATTATTGTGCTCCGCATATTGATTTGGCATGGGTTTTACATCATGTGCCCTTCCTGACACAACCCTTCACATTTCTCCTGCCTTGGAACCAGCAATATAAGTAGCTGGGGGAATAGGGACACTGTGGTTCAGTGTTCTGCCCATGGATACTGTGACATGTAACATGGGTGAGCATTGAACTGCCGACCTCCGTGTTGAATGTCAACCACCTCTTCCTACTTCATTTATGTAAATATATAATTTTTGTACTGATAAATAACTGAAAATCCATATATTAGCACCTTTAAAGAACTCAATAGCGTTTGTAAAATCCATCCATCTGTTTTCTATACCCACTGACTCCATCTATAGGGTCATGGGGGTCTGCTGGAGCTTATCCCATCTCATAACAGGCGATAGGCAGGGGGACACCCTGGACAGGTCGCCAGTCCATTGCAGGGCCACATACATAGACAAACAACCATGCACACTCACACCTACAGGCTATTTAGAATCATCAATCAACCTTATATACATGTTTTTTGGACTGTGGGAGGAGAGAACCCACGCAAGCATGGGAAGAACATGCAAAATCCACACAGAAAGACTCCTGGCAGGCCTGGGAGTCAAACCAGGGACCTTCTTGCTGTGAAGCAACAGTGCTAACCACCGTAGAAATGATTCTGTAAAGTTTGATCAACTTCGAACTGAACCATGGGAAATACAATTTTGTCTGTTACTAAAGCAAAATAGAAAACACATTTCAAATGTAAAAAAAAAACAAAAAACGGAAGAGTGCAGCATGACAGTTTGGTTCTACTCAGGCACAACAAAGTCCTTACATGATAAATCTTACTTTAACAGACACTAGACATTTATTTTTCCATCATCTCAGACCATTTGAAGAAGGCATCAATTTGCCCATGCTGGTGTTTGGGGAAACTGTTCACCCACTTGTGACCAGTAAAATTTCCTGTCCACTTTTATGTATACCCTCCTGAATTGCACAGAACCATTTGTAGCATTATTCCTGGCTCTCATTTTTGAGGACAATGACAACCTGCTCTCAGTCAGTGAAGAAGAGCTCCTCCATTAAATTCCCTGGTGAGCAGGGGTCAAAAAGGGATTTGTTATGTAGAGAGAAACAGGGAAAGAAGATTTGTGGTTTCAGTGTTGAAATGAGTGCTCTGTGTATGCACATATAAACTACAAAATCTGGCTGATTTAATTTGACAAACTGTAAATAAAACAAGGTGACACATCCAGCTGGTCTGAATGCTAATTAGTCATTCCATATACAGTTGTCACTGTGCAAAGCTAATGATACAATCCTTTTGTAAGTGCACTCCCTTTCGTATTTGGATCAGCAATGACAATGGTGTACTTGAGGACACAACATTAAATAATTATGAATGGAATATGTAGTATATACATAATATATATTTATGAAAATAAAGAGACCTTATTTATTTAAGTTTCCTTGACTTTCCAAGTTCTATAAAAATCAATCTATAAACTTCTCTGGTTGTTCTCTGGAGTCACTGTCCCAGCTTGGAGGACACAGCTCCAAGTGTTATTGGCACCTTCACCTTCAAGATCTTCTTTATCTCCTCCTTCCATCTCCAGTTCCTCATGTTCCATCCATTTTTTATACCTGCTGAATCCATCATGTCATGGGTCTGCTAAAGCTATCATGCAGACTCCACACAGAAAGACTCCTGGGGGGCACGGGAGTCAAAGCTGGAACCTTCTTGGTGTGAGGCAACAGTGCTAACCACTAAGCCACCATGCTGCCCTCCCCATGTTCCTTCTTCTTAATATTGTGGTCACTTGGCATTGCCACATCAGTCACCACTGACTGGTCTCTTCTGGAGTTTAATGACCATCACTGTCCCGTTGGTTAGCTATAATCAGTTTATTGGTCTGGATCGGGAAGTCCAACAGGATTACCCTTTCATTCTCCATCACATGTGGAGGTATCTCCCACCTTGACTTTGGGACTTCCAATCTATATTCAGTGCAGATGTTTCTGCACACTATAACCACCACCTGGTTCTGACATTCCACGTATGCTTTGCCTGCCAGAATTTTGCATCTTGGTATTATGTGCTGGATTGTTTCTGGGGTATCTATAACACAATCTTTCCATAATATAGAAGCACATCTATTGGTATGCGTCCAGCAGAGAGAGAGAGAGAGAGAGAGAGAGAGAGAAAGACTGAGTAAGGTGGTTCAGAAGTAGTTTGTTATAAAACATCTTTAACTTATGCAAGATAACAAGGCCTGACAACTGAAGTAAGGCAGTAACTAGGGTACCAGCTAAGCCCATGTCTGATGCTGTTAAATGCTTAATGTTACTTAATTTCTGGCTCTGCCTTGCTTTCTGCCTGAGCTGCTTGGACATTTACCAACTAAGCAAACTAATGCACTTTATCATCTAAATAAATGCTGTCATCATTTCTCTCAGACATACATTGGATTTATTATATAATGAGCAAAATAGACGATGAACTGACACTGCATAAATAAGATGAATTTAATGGACTGTTTTAAAACATAGACATAAGTTATTTCATCACATAACTCTGATCTGAACTTGTTTTTTTCTTCTTAAGAAGAACTTAAGAGTTTTGTGACATTACATAAATGTAATTCTCAAAACAAGCTAAACTTTGTGCTCACCTTTGACAGACTTGAGATACGTAACACGCCAACATCAATAACTCTGCTAGTCAGTCCTGTTATCCAGAAATTGTCCTGCTCACCGAACTTCTGAACATCGTGGCAGCAATGACAAAGAAACTGAAGAGGACTAGGTCAGAGGAAGAGGAGGAAGAAATCTTGAACTGTTTTTTTAAATGTTTTTGGTAGGATGCAAACTAACTGGGAGGGCAAATAAATGTTATATTGGGGTTTTCATCTTTGGTGAGAAATATGAGAAAAAAAGGCATGCATAGTTGCAAAGCAAGGGACTGGACAAGGGTAAAATCTTAGACTGGCTTGTAGTATATTATATATTGTTTTTGAGAGCTACAAGAGGAAACAGGATTCAACACTGATGCTCAAAAGCAACTGTCTTCCTGGACTACTGAGTTAAAGTCTTAGAATAGGCAACTGGTTTGCAGTATGTTATCATTGTGGTTCTCACAGGTCTCCCTTAAAAAATCCATTAAGTAGCGGCAGTTAGTTCAGAACATTCCTCACTAAGATCAAGAGACCAGGCCATATAACACCAGTTCTTAGATCTTTATATTGCCTTCCAGTCTGTGACACAATATATTTTAAAATCTTGCTGTTGGTTTATAAATCTCTTTATAGTCTAGGACCAAAATACATCTCTAATCTCCTGCTCCATTATAAACCAACCAGAACCCTCAGTTCATCAGGGTCATGTCTACCTTCTGTACTCAAAGTTAGAACCAAACACAGTGAGGCAACGTTGAGCTTTTTTACTCCTCACCTATGGAGCTAATTCCCAGAATGCATCAGGGCTGTTGAAACTCAATAGCTTTAAGTCAAGGTTGAAAACCTTTTTTATAACCTACTACAATGCACTGAACCCTTTATTTCTTGCATCTCATTTGTTTAATTCTTTTTAACTTATGCCTGTCTGTCTCTC
>JAOWBL010003125.1:19340-29830 GCA_028564865.1 Zenarchopterus dispar | reverse complement strand
ATTTTGAAATTGAGATGGGTTGACAAATCATAGAAAGTAATAGCTCATTTTAGCTCATTTTGAATTTGATGGCATCAACACATCTTAAAGTTGGGACAGAAGCAACAAAAAGTTGGAAAAGAAATAAGAACAAATCAAAAACAACTGGAGGAGCATTAGACAACTAATTACATTAATTGGCAAGAGGTCAGTAACACGACTGGGTATAAAATGAGCATTTCAGAAGGGCTGAGCCTGTCAGATGCACTGATGGGCAGAGGTTCACCAATCTGAGACATATTGTGAAACAATTTCAGTAAAGTTACTCAACATAAAACTACAGACTTCGAAGATCTCACCATAACTAGTGTATGATGTTACCAAAAGATTCAGAGAATCAGGAGGAATCTCTGTGCACTGGGGACAAGGCCGAAGGTCAGAACTGGATGCTTGGGATCTCTCGGTCCTCAGATGGCACTGTATTAAAAACAGGGATGAGCCTCTTCTGGAAATCACTGCATGGGGTCAGGTTCACGCTTAAGACGTTTTCAAACAATGTTTTTCAAAGAAAGACTTGAAGACATTAACACATTTCTTCATTTACAGTGCAAAACATTACTGTTGGTGAACTATGTCAAGTACGAAAGTGGCATTTCTGAATGTGCAAAAAAATGATGCACTATATTAATCTTATCCAGTGGCAGCTTTGATATCTCGGGCTCAGAAGGCATCTAGGATAGATCATTACACCATGGGAATAAATATTGTGGTCTGACAAATCAGTATTTTAGATTTTTTTCCTTTAAAAAAAAAAAAAAAGGGTGCTCAGGACCAAAGTCAACAAGGACCAATCACCCTGTTCTGAGCATCAGGTTTTATCATGGTCGATAGTGATTTTACACCAAGATATGCTGTCTAAAGATATCATTTTGAAGGAAAGTACATGAACTTTTTCAACAAGAAAATGCCAAACCACATTCTGTTCACAAGAAAAAGGCATGGCTGAGGAACAGGAGGGTATAAGCGTTGAGCCGACCTGCTTGTAGTCCTGACCTTTCCCCAATAACGCTGCATCTTTGTAAATGGGCAATAAACCATTGCTTAGTATTCTGAATGGCAAAACAAAAAAAAAAGCCTTTTAAAAGTTGTGAGAAGGAAAGTCAAAACAGTTTCAGTGTCCCAGCTTTTTGTGGAATGTGTCACAGGCCAGAACTCATGTCATAATTTGTGTGTTCGGTTTAACATGCAACTGAGATCATGGTAACCTTCATTTGCAGGTTAAACCACAGACCTTAAATGTCGTGGAACAGAGTTTAAGACATAACGCAATTTCTTCATGTCAAATAGGAGTGTAACTGTGTGTTAAACTCTAAATCTCAGTGAAAGTTTTGAGTTCATTTTATTTTGCCATAAGATCAACTTCTACAGTTGGGGATGTGTTGGGAATAGGAACTGGTTGAAAAGAGAGTAAATAATTGTTAAGAGTTTGTGACTGAGGTAAATGGTTGTATTTGAATGTTTAAGAACCACCAATCCCATGACATATAATCCTGAATGAGACTGCTGCAGCCTAGAGAATTCATCACTGGTGTACTTCTCCAACTTACATTTCTTTTCCATAAGGAGTAAAAATAAATAAATAAATCAGAACCGAGAAAAACAGGAATAGAAAGCACAGAAGAGGAACTAGGGTAATATAAACTGGCAAACACCGATAACGCACATCTGGGGGATTAAATGAGACTCCGTTTGACTGCTAAATGAGCACCCTCACCCCTATTACTCGGGTTCACCAAAACTTTCTTGACACCAAGTGCCAAGAAGGTTTGCTGCAATTCTCCCTAATGAGTCAGACAAAAACAATGCATTAAATGTTATATAAGTGAATGTCTTTGAGTTTTTGAGAGAAGAGTAGAAGTCATTAATGGAGTTACAGACTTTGGCAATGAAGTTGCTTAAACGCCAGGGTTTATCCTGGATTGTAATTTGCAGAAACACTGATGCTGAACAACTGAAGAAGCCAAAGTTACAGGAATAAGCATCCAAGTCTATATGGAAAATGTCTCAATAAGAGACGAGGGCTGAAGGTTTAGACTATGTACTGGCCTCCAGTGTGTTGCAGTGGTTTCTCTTGTATTTGTAAGGTTAAAAATGAGCTCATGTGAAATATCAAACTCAAATTCATTTCTTCATCTAACTCCAAAATGAATGTGTTTATTAAAATAATAAATTATAACAGATAATTTCATTCTTTGATACAGTGTTGCTGAGGAAGTATTCACTGCTTAGAGTTCCTAAAATGCCTGAGGCCAACATGCTCAGGTTGGCTGTGGAAAGATTTACTGAAGTACCAGTTTGCAAGAGTTTAGATCTTGCATTACTGCCCCAAACACTTTTTATAGAATGTGATAAAAATGCAGTTGAAAAGAGAATGAATCTGTGCCAGACCAAAGAAATTTAAACAAATGCTAAGTTGGCCATTTTTCTTCTGGACCAGCAAACCTAATTTATGTGACACTTCTTATCTGCTTATAATGCACTGGAGAAGCTAGATTACATCTACTTCAACAACTTTGCTTCTTAGATTTTATTTTCATAGTGTAAATAATGTGTTTTTCCTTTCTCCTTTTTTGGAATTACACATAATGAAAAATAAAAAGGGATTGTGGGTATATCCATCAAACTGTCACACCTTTTAACTTAAGGATTGTATTGCTCATGTAGCAGACTGCTATCTGCTTCTTACCCTGACAGAAACTATCCACTAACAGCATCAATGCGCTGGATTAGATGTGTGGTGATCTGGTTCATATCATTTTATCTTTTCTTTTCTTTTTTTTCAAATAGAAATTCCTGATGTTGAGTCTTGATTTTAGAATCACCTAATAAATAAGTACATTTGTGTATTTGGAGGAGAACATTAATAGGATTTGTTCTCTAGAGCTGTGTGAGCAGATTCATATCTGTGTCATTTCTGTGCAGTATAAATATTGTTTAGTCAATAATACAGACTGAACTTGACTGACTTTGTCCAGCAGTATCTTAGCTTGTCAGCCAGCGTCGTTATTTTCTACAAAAATCAAGGTTTGGTGTTTTCGGGGTGGTTATATGCTGAAATATTTCTTGGCTGATAGCAATAAGTCTTTGCTGGTTACTTGACAACAGTTTTTCCATCCAAAAAATTGTCTGGGCAAGCTACCAGGTGAGGACAAGATTTAGTTTGTGGCTATTTGGCAAAAGAGAAGGGTAAAAATAGACGGCTTCATGTTTGTTACCAACCAGTGGTGGGTTGATTTCTTGGAAGCGTGACGCCACCCATCATACGTTAACATGTACTTGGAAAGGTAGAGTTTATTGGACCAGTGAGGGCCACTGTATGACCATGTTATATGCTGTATGTGACATGAAAACATAAAACCACTGCCCTCTGAATATAATTCAAATACCCACATGGCTACAATGCATTCTGTGTTTCCTTTACAATTTTATTGACATATTTATTGGAATATTACACCAATAGAACAAGGCAACTTTTTTCTGAATGATAACTAGCTGACGTTTCCCAAAAGTGTTGATGAAGTACATGAAAAACTGAGGTATTACTCTCTTTTTTAAGGTACTAAAACTCAGTAATCAAAACTATTTCTTTAAAAGGAAAAACAGACATTTGCAAATGCTGTATGCCCAGACCTTTAATCTAAATCTTGCTTAGAAATTGTATTTTTCCTTCTTCACAGATAGTCATTTCTTATCTGAATGCAATGGAAAATTCATGAGTAGAATTTCATTTACTTGAGACACATACCATTTACTGTTTGAAGGGCTGCTTTTAAATGAGAGGAATTTAAATTTAGTCTAATTTGAAAAAAAAAAAAGAAAAACACGTGACACTAGTATGAATTCTAATAGACTTCCAGATTGGAATGTAATTATTAGGATGCAAGAAGTATTTCTTTTCATTCACTCTCTTTTCCTCTACTTCTTCCTAATCTTATGATTAAAAAACATTCTTTATTCTATTCCACACAGCATATCACTTTTCCTCAGACTTGCACCACATAAGTTTCCCTGCTCATTTTCAGTCTTAAGTACCTTGTCCTGGACTCTATAGTATGAAATAATGCTGTCTACTTCATGGGTACTGCTGATTACTACAATTCAGCATAACTGTAATAATTATTCAGGTTCAGAAAGACTCCTACACAGTTTCTGGATGGTTATTGCTGCTAGATCCGATCATAACACAGCTCTGCACTGATATAAAATGTAAATGTTAGCCAAAAAAAGAAAAAAAAAACCCTAGATCTGAGCTATTCTGAAAGTAAACTGAACTGAGAAATTTACTGAAAAGATCATGGTATCCTCCTAAAAACACAAGCTGAAAAACATCCACATAAAGATGTCACACTTTATAATGAAGCTGTTCAGTACTAGTTCTGTTCAGGAACAATCTCTGTGCTGTTATAACCAGCTCCTTAATGATGCTATCAGATGAATGATGATGTAAAACCTGCTCTTCCATTAATTAAATTCAGTAAAGGTATTTCCTAGACTCTTGTCTTCACTTTAGCTGCTCTACATGAAGATTCAACCCATTTGTGACTATAATGAATTAGTTATTTATGAAGCTGCAACATTTAGAGCCTATTCTAATGATGTAGCTTCAAACTATCATTATCCATTTTAACAATCTCTGTTTTTAAGACGTTTTTAAAAATGTTTTTGTTATAAATTTTTTGGTTATTGGCATTTAAAATCTTTATTGTGGTTGCTTTACTTTATATATTGCAACTGCACAAATATTTTCTAGGTAATGCTGTATTAATAAAAAAAACTTTGGGTAACATAAGAATGAGTTCAAGAGAGCCTTTTCCATCCACTTCTCTTCTCCTGTACCTTTTAAAATGTTAATAATATAGATGAAAACACAATATTGATTAGAATCTGTTCCTTTGTTTCCATGCTGATCTGCCATTGTTGTTTTCTCAGTGTTTCTCAGGTTTTAATCAGTGTTATTTTAACACTATTTAAAGGAAAAGTAACACTTAAAAAAAAGTTTTTTTTAATGTGTTAGTGTATATTTTGGGTGTGAGTATTAAATTGACTACACATCATATCATCAACACTTATCTGTATTCTCCGGGGTTAATCCCAAACACCGTACAGTGTTGGAGTAACTTTGGTTCAGTGTTAGATAAATAACTATTTTTAAAAAGTGTTAAAATCACACTCAAAAGAGTGAACACATACACACCTTTCTAGTGTTAAATTTAACACTCTCAGTGTTAATTTAACACTGGTGATTTTAAAGTGTACATTGAGCTTCATCCATCTATGGTATACCAACTTTTTCCTATATATGGTCAAATGGCACTATTGGAGCATATCTCAGCTCTCTCCAGGAGAAAGGCAGGATACACCCTGAACTGGTCAGCAGTCCATCACAGGACCACATATAGATAAACACACACACATACTCATGGCCAATTTAGATTCACCAGTTCACCGAGCATACATGTTTTGGAAATGTGGGAGGAAACCGGAGCACCCGGAGAAAACCCACACAAACACAAGGAGAATATGCAAACACATCAAGACCCCTGCTGAGATTCAAACCACAATTGTCTTGATGTGAGGCAACAGTGATAACCAGCAAGCTGCTGTGATGCTCACAGTAAATTAAGGTGTGCTTTATTATGCAAGTGGTAAAGTAGGAAATATAAAACATATACAAAAGGTTCACGTTTTTACCCTTCTAAATTAGCACAATTCAAAATAATACACTATCAGTTGTCAAGCTTTTTGTTTGTGTCAGCTCTGTTAAAAGAATAAATGATAAAATAATAACAATAATAATAATAATAAGTTAAATGTAGATTTGACAGTTCAAAGTTAATTTCTGTTTACAGAGTAGCACTTTGTGTGTGTTTAATGAGAACAAGCAATCTAGCTGTTTTCCTATCTACAATGTTCCCGCCCCATTTTGGTATGAAAACAGCCCATCAAATTTTAATGGCAATCAAAACAACTTTTGAGGTGTTTACTGATTTAAAGATACAAAGATGCGAAACAAGGTTATAAAGTTGCTTTGTAGTTTATTTTGAATCTAAATCATACGGCCTGTCATGTACACATTAATTCTTTGTGATGGACAAAAATTTGTTCAGTCTGCCTTCTATCAAAGTGGTAGAACTATGCCATGTGGTGAACAGTGTCACATCCCAACATCTATAATTACCGTAGTGAATCTTCGAGTGACATATGTTGATGAAGCATTTGACTACTTTGGTTTGACATCTTATCCAATTACTTCTTTTTTAACCTACCTTTCATGTAAATGATGACCACAAAAGTTCATGTAAAGGCCCATCAGATCCCACAGTTTCCATCCTCTCAGAGGATTGCCCAATGACATAAATCTTTCCTTTTACCATCTATCTCTTTTTGAAATAGTAAAAAAAGTTGCAAACTACGCTTTTATTTTTGTTGTTTCTTTAATGTTTGATTTTACAGCATTTATTTTCATCCAAAGAGGGGAGTCGTTATCCCGTCAGTGAGAAAATGCTCCCTTTTGGGTGATCCATCTGCGGTGGCATTCTTTGTTCTCCAATACTGGTGATGGTGACACCATTGTTGATTATATATTGTCTATTATTTGAGAAGTGAAGTTCAGATTTGACCTTCATGCAGCTATTGGCAATGATCTTAAGATATGTTCATACTGCCAGCATAGACTATATATATCTCTCTGACTGAGGGTTTGCATTAAAGTGATCAGATCTGATCAGTGTGTCCTCCCAGACAATCCGTAATCCACATGGTTTCTATGGTAACCTGCACATATTGGGTCTCAGTCATGAAATGAGAACAACAAATTTGTGCATAAACTGTTCACAGAATGAAATGTATGCATTTTGGCATTTATGCAAATTTCAGTAGTTCCGAATTCTTCATCGGTATAAACAAAAACTACCATCTCTAAAAACATGTGGCGCTTATATAAATGAAAGGTAAGAATAAACATTGCTTGTTACTAAAATTATTTTTACAATTATGTATTTAAAAAAAAAACAACTTAAACATGTAGAGAAATAGTTGGCAAACTGTCCATGGTGTACCTGCCTTTCACCTGAAGCGAGCTGGGATGGGCTCCTTACGTTGGAATAAGCAGGTATAGAAAATGAATTGAGGCTGTAGAGAAACAGCATAAGAAAGACTTTATAACTAGAACACAAGCCAAACCACAGTCCTCCCAGGAACCAGTGAACCCAGTGATCTGCCTCTGTGGTGGAAATGATTTTTAACTGTGGCATCAAAGTGGGTGGCACAGCAAGGTGGCAGATGCAGAGTGTTTAACGGAGACGAGATGGGTCAAAGTGTTAGAAGGAAGACACAAAAAGACTTGCAAAAGAATAGGCTAAGTGTGCTGTTATTTTATCAAGTCCAAGCACATATATTGGTACCTTTGTTTCCCACACTTTTTTTCCACTCATCTGTCAGTCGTGACATTCAGCTACATCGAGAGTCATGTATTATTAATTCTCAACCTTTGTATTTCTTTTTGCATTAATCATATTTTAGAGTGGAATTTCAAATTAAACATATACACTGTTGACTTTATGACTACTTATCATTCCACACACCTGTGGTTAGCAAGTAAGAGACTCCAGCATCTTCTTGGACATAGATGAACCCACTCTGGGAGTCAAGAATAAGAATGGGAACTGAATTCCCATCTTTACCCCAGCTCTCTCTGGATTCAGGCAGAGGCAACATTTTGATCCATGGCTATCTATTAATTTTCTGAGAATGTATTAATTGAATTTACAATACTTTTGAAAGAGTGTAAGTCATTTCAAAGCTTATTTGATCTTTCAGCAAATCCTCATTAGCTACATGATCTCATTGCTGCTTGTCCTCAAAGCACACCCACTGTAACATCTTTATCCCTGTGCAGTTTCTCTCAAATGAGAAAAAGGATGTTTTAATCTTCCACATCCTTTCAAACGATAGAGGGAAGGAAAAGGAGTCCTCTAGGAGTCCAACGTGTTATCCCAGTCAATATATTGATGAATGTTTGAGACTGATCCAAGGATAAAGTCCCTCAGAGAGAAAGGTAAGAAGACAAGGAGGGATGGTGATGTTTATATTCATTTGTCCTCTACTTTGAAACATGCCCACTTGTTCTCGATTGCTTATGAATAATAAATGCTCAGAGGACTTAAGATGACCCCTCTGCTATTACATCAGGTGATGGATATGTTTGAAAACCAGTTGGCTGCACCCTAAACAGCACATTTGTGCTTTGTCATTTGCCCTAGAAGGTCATGAAGTCACAACACAGCATCAACAGTTAAAATCCGCCAAATCAACGCCTTCTCAGAGACGAAGCCACAGGGAGTATAGTGCTGGAGGTCAAACAAATACTCCTTGCTTTGTATTTCATATGTTCACTTTCTGACACATGGCACACCAAAACCTAAGGTAAGTTTAATATGTCAAGTGAATAAGAGAAACTGGGCAAATTGTATGCAATGTCCTCTGGAAGAGTGGTTTCAAAGCCCAATTTTTAGAGCTCTGGTGGTAAAATTAGCCGGAGTTGACTGCTTAAATCTGAGTTAATCCAAAAGGCAAATGAGTAGAGTGAACGGGCTTGGGTGCTGGTAACTACTTGCTCACCTTATCTCAGTTTCCACAAACTAGCCATTTAAGTGTATCTTAGGGTAACCTATCACACTATCACATCTACTTTTCAGTTGTTTACACCAAAACTACATCTGACACAAGGACTGTTGACATCTGAAATAAGGTCTGCCAGAGTTGAAGCAAGGACTGGGCGTCAGCCATAGCAGCTGTTGTGTGATTTTTGTTTTAGTCCTGGCAGTCCTTATTTTAGATCTTGATAGTTCTTGTTTCAGATGTTTTGGTTGCAACATCTGATAAGAAGATAGATGGTGGGATTTGATCAGAACCAATGTAAGTTAACTTTAGGTCTTCAAGGTAAACTCGGAACTGGCATTGTTGGGGGGTTGGAGGGTGTGTGTGTGCAATTTTTAGCAGAAGTGAAGGCTTTAAAATAGGAATGATTGTGTTCTGTTATGTCTTAAATTACAGCTAAGAAGCATAATTCATTGAAAGTGTAAAAGTCATAACAACCAACCAGTTGACAGTGTTACAATATAATTCCAAATGGTGACGTGTAGAATAATTCACCTCAGTAGTTGTCATGGCTATGAAAAAAAAAAAGTTTTTGATCAAAGACTATATGTATGGTTATTTCTGCTGCAATGTTAGATTTTTTTACATGGTGGTCAGTCAAGAGTGGGTCAGTTTTGGAGCCAGTCTATGTGCTCCTTTGAGGAACGGGGTTTTTGCACTGACATCAAAAAGGACAACAGAAGGTGGTCCTCGAGGTTATCATGCTGCCCCAGAATTTAATATTATGAAATTAGCCTTTAAATTAGGACCTTTTTTTCTTTGCATATTTGTGAAACAAATTTACAGTGCATTGTTGGTGAATGATTTTATGGTAGGGACTTTTAGCTATATAGATTGTCCTTTTATCTGTGGTCATTAGCATTCCCTTTTGTTGCTGGTGTACTCATAACACCTTTTATGATTTAATTACGTGTAACCAAATGGGGAGATGTTTCCTGGCAGCTTCACACTCACATGGCTGCAGTTCACGCAAACAAAACGGCCATAAACCATAATGTAACCTCTCCTTTTTAGAGAAAAGAATAAATAGATATTGTTCTTTTGATTCAGTGCCACTCTCAGCCAATTCTTAAAGGTGACTGGATGGTGGCCCAGCGCTGATGGTAAACTGATTCTCTATATTAATGTCTTTTGTTATATTTCATTGATGTATTGAATCCTGTTAAACTTAATATTGATTATTTTTCTTTTTTATTACTGAGGTTGATCCCGCCTGGATAAATGAACACGTGATTGCGACAAATGTGCATTAACAGAATCTGTTAAATTGTTCTCAGTTTAATACAGAATTATACTACAAAACTGAGCTTTCAGTAATTTACCATGTAGTATACTGTCTTTCAGAAGAAAAAAAAAAGAACTCTATCCTTCATATTTTCATTCATTTTTTAGATAAAGTAAAACAAAAAAAAAGTAGTCAAGTTGCCATCATAAATACTTTGAAGAGGATTTTGGTCTGTAAAAGGTATAGTTCTTATGTACTATTATGTTTTTGCTTTTTTTTTTTAATCTCATGTAGAAGTAAAGCTGAAATGTTTGACTCATTTATATTGTTACCAGTGGTTTTAGTCATTTTTGATGCAAACATACTAATATTTTACAATTCTGGGTTCAGAAAGGAAAGACAAAGAAGAGAAAAAGGAAGAAGTATAATGCTTTTTCCTTCTTCAAGAGAGAGATTTCAGGCACCAGTAAATTCTGCAGTCATCTCCAACACTGAAAACAAGGTATTGTTTGTCTCTGCTGCCTTTTGAATTGGCCAACATCAGACTAGCTTTCCAAGTTGATCATCA
>JAOWBL010003125.1:0-19240 GCA_028564865.1 Zenarchopterus dispar | reverse complement strand
CTGAAAACAAGGTATTGTTTGTCTCTGCTGCCTTTTGAATTGGCCAACATCAGACTAGCTTTCCAAGTTGATCATCAAAAAGAGTCAACAACAAATTACAAACAGAAAATAAATACAGTCAGTTAATCACACTGCAACAACAATGGAATTAAGCAACAATTATGCAACTCAGACTAAACTCTTTCTGCTCAGACACAGAAGCCTCCTAGTTGAGAATGCCAACGCAAAGTGGGTTATAATATTACTCTTTGGCAATCTACTTGTCATGGTGAGTTCCCAGCACTGAAATGAGGAAAAAGCACAGTGTATTAAGTAATATCTTTACTCACCAGGTTAGAGGAGCTCACTCAAGTTCTCAAAGAAGAATTTTTATCCACAGCTCTTTGGTTAAAAGTCAAGTACTTATATTCACTCTTGCATTCAGGTCTAAACATGCACCCAAGTGGTTAATATCGCAAGTAGAAGCACATACTGTGAAAAAACATCTTTTACTGGCATAGCAGTCAAATCTGTTTTTATGAAGCAATTTTGCCAAAGCTTCACAGACAAAGTCAGATCTTTTTTCTCCAAGGTTTTATTTAGGCACTGTCAGTGCTTTGTTAGGATTAAGGAAGGATGATAGGCCTGGTTAAATACTGATGTTTGTATTCTACTGACTTATAACGCACCATGGACTAAGGATGATAACAGACGCCTCCACTATCAGAGTTCTGCACTTTGTATGGAAACCATCCAAACAACTCAACAATTATTATGGAAAAGCTGTAGTTAGGATGATAGTCCTGACCAAAATGTACTTCTGCCAACAAACTTGTTTCCCTTAATACGTATTGAGAACATTTCAAGGAGAAAAGGGTTACTTGCAGTTGATTTATAAATGCTGTGACTTGTTATATATTGGTTTAATTATTTTAATTCTGGAGCAACAAGATAAATTATATTCTGCCTAGTGGCACATTCTGGAACAATGTGTTAGCTATGGTTAATCATACCATGTGTGAATAACAAGGCCCGTGAGTCCTTTAGGTTGCGTTCCAACCAAACACTCCAGCAGGTGATTTCACTCAGAGTTCTCCTCAGGGGTTCAGAATATTTTAATTAGTACAGAAGTGTCTGGTAGGAATGACAACCTGCATGCATCTCACTCAATGCCTTGTGGTTCCAGAGGCAGCGGCATACGCCAACAAAAGTCTACACCTCTCTGTGTTCTCACACATCCCCAGCTGCCAGATCAAATCAAAGAGGAAAATGTTCAAAAGAAAGGGCAGGCCCCAGTCAAACCAATCCATCATCTGGTGTAACTCTGAAAGTCAGGTTTGTGTTGGCTAAACATTTATTATTCATCCGCCTGTCTTGAGTAAAGCAAGAGAGGGAGAAATGAACATGAATCTTTCAATTTCCTACTGTGTATTTGTAAGGAGGAAAGACGCTCAATCATCTCTTGTGCAGATACATAAACAAACAGATTCATTAGTATAGTGATCTGCAGAGCTCACCCCAAATAACTCTTTCCCGCTTTTCCTCTTTTTCTGTGTTTCAAGATCAACTCAGTCTGTCAACTCAAACACACTGTTGTTATGATATAAACTCGTTCTATTGGTGTCTTATTAAAACTCTTGGGATGATTTCTATACTATTGCATTTTTTTGGTCTCCATTTTAACAGCAATTTAAGATATGATGATTCTGATCATGTCAGAATTTCTTCAAAGCAGATGTTTTGTTTGATGCCGTTCAAATACACTAGGTTATTAAAAACATAAAAAGTCACATTCTTACATACTGTATTATTGGATGCACGTTTCACTCTGATGATTCTGTGCGGTTAGCATGCTATGTGTAATCACATACTGATGCAGCACTGTTCTGCTTCTTTTGGCCTTTGTGAGTTACCAAAGTGGAACAGCTGCAGTTTAACAAAGACAGATTTGATGACACACTGTCCGTGTGAAGAGGAATATCTATTGATGGGAAAACTTGGCCATTCTGTTGATTATGGTAGTCAGGTAATCTAAATTTTTTGGCACATAATGTTGTTGAACTTAAACCTGAACTCAACTCCAGAAAATGATATTGTGCCCACAGCCTTGCATACCAGGTCACACTCACACTGGCTGAGTTGTACAGTGTCATGACCATCCCTCCTGACTCTGCTGCTGGCCACACTTGCATCATTCCAGTATCAATTGTGCTTGATGGGTGTTATTGCTGCTTGTACATACATCACCACATTGTTTCAAAGGATCTGTGCATGTGAAGTATGCAACATCTCAGAGAATCAAAACAATGGAGAACACAGAAATTAAGATGGCAATACTACTACTGACTGTGGCTGGTTTTTTTTTCTTTGTTACCCATGTCACATTTTTAAAGTTCCCAGAGAATGTTCCTATGTTGTTAAATGATTGTGAGAAAATGCCACATCTGGACAAAATGCAACTGCAGTACACATGCTTTTGTCCTTTTACCAGACCAACAGTGCCAAACATACCACTTTGCCAAAGACGAAGAACTATGGAGTACTTGAGTGTGGAACAAAACTTTTATGCTTGCCAAACAAAGCAGAAATATGGCTTCAGTTATGCTTGGGGATGGTGTGGATTGCCTAGTGAAAGTGCATCTTAAGAAACTAAGCATGATGGGTGCATCACTTCAGCTGCCCTTCTTACCCCTGGATTCCACTAGGTGGGGAAGATATATAAATCATCATAAATGGTGTCCAGTCTAGTCAATGAGTGGCCCCACGAGAAGCACCAGAAGCTACCATCTGCTGTTCTTTGTTGAAGGTCTACTTGTGTGTTCAGCTGTGGCTAAGCTGCTTTAATTTACACAGGGTAGATTGAACTAGCACAAAGCACATGAATGGCATAGAGAATCCACTTACTTTTCAGAATAAGAAACAGATATGAACTTTATGTTAAGGACTAACAAGAAGCTTCCTATTTCAACTCCGAGCAGGAGTCCTTCTGTGTGGAGTTTGAACATTCTCCTTGCGCTTCCATGGGTTTTCTCCAGGTTCTCCGGTTTATTGCGACAGTCCAAAAACATGTATTTTAGGTTAATTGGATATTTTAAATTCTCCATTGAAGTGAGTGTGAGCATGTATGTTGCTTTTCTATATGTGGCCCTGTGATGGACTGGCAACCTGTCCAGGAATAAGCTTTGGGAGACCATGGTTACCCTGAACTGGAATAAAGGGGTATAGACCATGGATGGATAGACATTATGTTAATCTGTGGAGGCTGTGACCACATATGAGAAGTTCACTTTAAAATTCAAAAAGTACATTTTATTTGACATCACCTATCTTTTTTTATCAGGATAATGGAAGAGGACAAAGCATGTTTAGAAATGCTCTTTTAAGGATTCAGATCATTGTGTAATTTTCACAAGATCTCGAAACATAGGAGTGAACTCATGTTCATTCATTGTATTGTATAGTGCAATGACAATATTTTTTCATTCAACTTGTAATCTTATAAATCCAGCCAACATGATGTCTGCTGGGCTCCATTCCACTTCTGAAATGCTCCCAGTGTTCTCCAAGGTCATACTGGTGCAAAACAGAACCGCAGCTTAAAACCTGATATGCCCTTAACCCACAGACATCCAACATCTACTGAGTGAAGCCATTTATACGACTGGATTATATTAGTGTGCCTTAAGCCTGAAGAAGACCCGATACGGGTTGAAACGTCACTGCTCCTGGCACACTTTTTTGCACTTAAGTCATGTTGGATTTAATGAACTTTTTTAACCTTTGGAAATGTTATTAAAGCTTTTATTAACTGTTGTACTGCGACAACGCTTGGTATTTTCTCACCACTAAACACCATTGTATACATGGACATCTTCACTGAGTCCACCAACGATTCGGAGAGGGCACCTTACCAATAACATTGGTAGCTGACCACAGACATGAACCACAGGGGATTTTCCTACCACCGGTGCTGGGTCTTCCATTAGACCAGGGACCACAGCACAAGCCACAGAGGAAGGTTGCCACCGTCCCACATCAACTCGCCAGGCAGCTACAAAAGGACAATGCTACTCTCCGTTACAAACAACACTACAATTCAAGACCAAATAACACAAACTAAGCTTATTTCAAATACACCAGATAAACTTTTATTATATTCTTCACTTTTTCACAAGACATTTTACACAAAGACTTTTATTATTTACCTTTTTTAGTTTTTACTTACCTGTTTATTTAGTCTTTTACTTACCTCATACTTAATGAGTGGACAACTGTACGATATGGTAAACGCAAGAAAAACAATGAGTGTCAATGAAACTTACCACATCGAGGTTCCCAACGTTAGATGAATCTGGCATTTTCTTCTCCCAGGAGAATATATTTACCTGAAAATGCTCCTGGTGGTGACTAAAACTGGGTGAACCAGGACTCAGACCTCATGGTCTTTTCAATTTAAGACATCCAACTGTTTAGTCAAAATACCTGGAAACATTTGGAAATGCATGTACTAAGTGATCTCCGATCTGAACAATTCAAAATCTTTTTATGACAAGATTTCTTTCTCGTCCTTCCAGGTTCTACTAATGCAATAGGCAGTTTGTAACCCAGTTTAATTTCAGCAATGCCCTTAGCTTTTTTGTTTGTTAAATGCAGATCAATAATTTGAAGCCTTCACAACAGACAAACATCTTTTCTATGAGCACAGGATGCATCTACCAACATGGTGACTTAAGGAATGAGAAGTGACTCACTTTATCACTAAGGATAAAATAACTTTACCAACTGAAATATATTAATCTCTGCAGTACATTTCCAGAGGGAGACTGCTTTGTTAAATTCAGGTGGATGAGCAAACAGAATATAAGCCCGTGAGTAGCTGCTGTATTTACTGGTTAATTTTATGAATTCTTGTCGCATCAACTTGACAAAATAGTGTTCCCTGATAGCACCTTGTTGCTATGGGAGAATTTTATGGTCTTACCAACAGTCACTGAAGGAAGTCCCATAATCTCAGTTGTTAATTTTCTGCTCAAACCCACTGAATAAAACCACTGATACAGTATTGCACCTAACAGTGGTGTGCATAAAGGACAACTCTGATTTATTGCTGTCATTATGCCACATTAACAAGACTAGCAGTAACAACTAAAGAGAGAGAGAGAGAAAGTGAGAGAGAGTGAGACAGAGGTCTGAAAGCAAGTTAGTTGAACAAAGATTTAATGTATCATTAATTTCTTCCTGCTTTCTATGTCTCTCATCTGTTTCCTTTTGACACTCTTTAATCTTGGAGGACCAAATTAAAAGCACTGAATGTCCCACCAAGGTCTGTGCCACCCAAAAGTCTTTACCACAGACTGTTCCTGTACAGAAATAGGTTGGAACTTGGCACATGGGTTACATGTGCTTTGCAGACTTTATTATTTACAACAGGAAAACAAGCCAAAGAGAAGCAACCTTATAATCTCTAGAGGTGCTAAAATCTTTATTAAAGGCACATTTGTTTATGGTAGACAGTCCATGCTACAGTCTTTGGTCTCTTGGTGTCTTCTTTCAAAAGAATTCACTTGAATTTGAACTAAATCCCTTCAGCTTTACAGAATTCAATAACAGATGCAACTAACTCCAAAGACACTGAATAGCTGTTTTTAATATTTGAACTGTATGATATATATTGTATAAATAAATATGTATTCTGTTATGATAGTTTAAAAAAAACTACTGTACTTTTAAGAAAGAATCTCTGCAACAACTATTGATTTTGGAACTGATGAGTCAAATAAGAAATAGTAAGCTCCTAGCAGAAAATGATTTTTCTTCTGGAAGCAAGTCATCCTGGATATTTGGATATGAATCAAAGATATTTGTTGGGGTTGTATGCAGCCTTTAAAACAGTGGTTCAGCCAGCCCTGCTTTCATTGTATAAATCTGCACTTTACGCACATAACTAGTATTCAGAACATTTTATTGTCTATAAATTCATTTCCTGCATATAATTCCATGCAGCCAAGCAGAGAAAACAAGAACACACTGTTCACTACAGATTGGCAGGGATGAAATATATTTTACTTTCAAGAGTTTTATATGTTATGTTAGCTATTGCAAATTTAAGCCCCAACTTTATTTTGTGTACATGCATAATCCATGAACAATTTTCTTTTATGGAGATACATAATCCATTTATAGCTCACTTATGAGTAATACACACAAGGCAAGACACAGATAGATGCCAATATCAGTACGGCAACTCATTCTCAACTTCACACTGCTTGCAGACTGTTGCATAGCAAGTAAAATTGACAATTTCACATCACCCTAGTTTATCCTGACACAAAGCAAACATCAGTAATAATCATCATGTTTTACCAAAGTCCCATGCTTGTCAGTTTGTGCAAGAGTTCATTTGAGACAGGTGCGAGAAGAAGTATTTATATTACAAAAGCCTCTGCATCATCGGCAGTGAATTTTGTGCAGTGACAGGAAGGAGATGTTGAAGAGCAGGTTGAGAGACTTGGAGAAGAGCAAGCATGGACTGATGAGGTCAGAGTGACAATCAGGAAGAAGAGGAGCAGAAGAGGGGAGATGAATCGATAAGAAGCAACTTCATGATGCCAGAGAAGGAACAGGCAGGTAGTTTATCCATGAGTGTAGATGTGTGTGTGTGTGTGCGTGTGTGTACTAAAACCCTACTCTTTGACATTGCCCATAGTTTTTACTGCCCATAGCAGAACTTTGCAATCAGCAGGCCAACACTTGTTACAGGTTCCATGGACAAGGGTGAAAAAGTAGTTGGTCCTAAACTGTGGAACACGGTGACACCTGAGTTATGGACCCTCACTGATCTGCCTCTCTTCAGGTCAAAACTAAAGACCCAGCTGTTCAGATGGAATTTGGCACATAACACTTTTTACACGTAATTGCACTTTTCCATTTTTATTGGATTTGTTTATTGGAATATATTTCTATTTTCTAAGTTATTGTGTATTTAATTGTGAAGCACTAAGGTCAATCCTGATTACTTTAAAAGTGATATGCAAATAAAGATTGATTAATTGCTTTCTGAAGATGCTTTTAAAACCTCTTTTTTTCATTCTGCAGGGCACCATGTTGTAAATGAACCACCAGGCCTGGGAGCCAGCTGGGCCTGCCCACCTTGGTCCAGTTACTCCAACTTAGCTACTTTAGCTTAGCTAACCTTTGATAATATTACCTTACATTCATTCTGATCAAATCTGTCAATCAACTCTAATTTCTTATCTCCCCACAGAAGCAACATCAGAAACGAGGAATGTTGTTTCAAATTCATGGAGACCAATGTTATTTTTTTCAAACCAGGCTGTAAATATGTTTATTTCTGCTACATGGTTGCACACTTTCACATGAAGGTCAGTGGAGATTGACTTGCTTTTAGAATCAGCCTCAGTGGCCAGTCAGTGAGCTCCAATCTTACTTTGATATCCAACTCCAAAAAGTAGATGTCACCCTTTGTTGCATGCGTACATACATACCTTGCCATAATGATGATGATGATAATGATAATTAGAGGTGCACTGATTGACCGGCCAGGTAATTTGCCAATTTTCAGCCTGACCGGGATGCCCGGTAACTGGCAGGCTAATTTTACTTAATTACTGATTCCAGCCATTTTGCCTCATGTGTCATATGTATGGTGGCACACTCACTATGAAAACGATGCACACAAACTTAGCAGGAGTAATAAGTTAATGTAAAAATAATTTACTGAGTGAACCATAGACTTAAATACTATTGGATAAATGACATGCAACCTCACCCCACAGGCTTTCTGATGACCAGTTTCCAAGCCTTTTTTCCCCTTGTAATGCAGAGCATTATGTTGTAAATGGGCACACATGGTTCCAGTTCAGAGTGCCGGTCAGAGGTCCATACTGTACACAAACTGCAGCCAGGTGCTTTTAAACAGGCTTAGGAGCCCGACTAGAACTCACCCACTTTGTGTTAAATCAGTGTTAGCCATTGCTATCAGCGCCCTCAGTCGAGCCATACCAGAGGAGCTACTGGCGAATGTTCACAGTGGAACATGCCATTTTTTAAATGCCACTTTGATGGTGAATTCAGAGATAACTGCTGTGTTTAGGCAACACTGGATTAGTACCAGTGTGTACAAACTGCTGAATGCTGTACCAAGCTTTCTAGCATGACAGTGACTGACGATGAAGTGATGATGGTTAGCCATTGGCTAAGCCGACTGCCAATCAAAAAAGACTATGCACTATATTGTTAATAAATTGATTGTTTTGTATGAATTCATCTGATGTGGGACCAGAGCCATGTGAAATCTAGTTATGCAGACCAAAACTCTTCTTTGAACCAGGCTGTAAATATTTTTATTTCAAATGCAAAGTTGGACATTTTAACATGGGATTAAATAGAGGTGAATTTATAGCAATATGCTTTACATAAAATTCACTGTATGTGGTACAAAAAAACAACACATATAGCCATTTAGTTTTAGTTGAGGAAGTTGGTTTAATTATATTTAAAATACCTAATGTTTGTTGAATAAAATTGGTATCTTCAAATGAAACAAACATGGCCCACAGGCGAGTCACTTGGCTCGCCTGTGGGTTCTAAAGGTAGAATTGCGAAATGGCTCGTCTGTGGGACTTCTAGTGTTTAATGATACCACATTTGTAAGAAAAATGACATTGTGGGTTGAGCAGCAGAAGTTAACATGTGGGTTGTGCTTGTGAAGGACTTGTCAAATTTTCTCTGCCAACGTCAAACAGCTTATTGTGCAGTCAACATAAGGGTTAACTTCCAAAGTTGTTGTAAACATTTCTAATTGCTGAGTCATATTTATGAGTGCTTCAGGACTCACACCTCCCATTATGAGTAGGACCCATGAAAGTCAGTGTGTGCGATGTGGAAACATTGTTCATCATTAATGAGACAAACACTGTTTTTAACTTGTTTCAAAGCAGTTGTATGTCATATGGTATTGAACTGAACAATAATTTATGTATATTATAACAATCTTTTTGAAAGTTAACATTGACATGAAACAAATACACAGAATCATTGACTAATTATAAAAACTTATTTTCATTTTTGAAGCATTACTTTTTATATACTGTATTTATTGTGGTTAGTTTTTTTTAATTTTCCAAAAGTTATAAACAGGAGGGAATGATGGAAATATTATCTGATAATATCCTTTTGGAAAGATTTGTTATTTATCTTCTTTGTTTTTACCTAATTTATGTATGTCTTATGATGGTATAAGGGCCTTGTGGGAATAACTTTTGCTTTGTCATCTACATGTATGATTAAGACGTCTTTTAGACATACGTTGAACCCATGATCACAGCCAGAGCTTCATTGTTCAAAGTGACCATTATGAAATTGCATGACTAGAGGACTGTCTGTCTGCAAAGAAATATAAGATTTCTAACATACGTTAATTAAGCAACTGCATTGTTCTGTGTATGCAACTGCTTCCTTGTGCAACAATTAAAACTTCCACCTCACAGAATCTGGAGTGCTTCCTTGAATTGTTCTAACAATGGCGTTTAAATTGAGCTTCCAGCAAAATCCACAGAAACTAACTGCTGATTTGTAAATGTTGATCTTCCACCGCTACTTCCAATTCTCTTTCTGGTTGAATGAGGCATTTTTCATTTTTCACTTTTGAATCAAGCAGAGTGCAGGGTACAGGTCACAACAACTTTTAATTTTTATCGATTGTTAATTCAGTTTCATTAGTTTCTTCTTCGCTACAACCATGACTTAGCAATGGTGGTCACAATGTTTTGTTCTTTCATCCTTATCCTGCCCCATCCCTGATGCGAATAATTTTTGCTTCTAGTTCAACAGAATTCTAAGTTACGATTTACTGAGGTACTGGCGACCTGTCCAGGGTGTACCCCTGCCTATCGCCTGCTATGGGCTGGGATTGGCTCCAGCAGACCCCCGTGACCTAGACATGGATTCAGCGGGCACAGAAAATGGATGGATGGATTGATTTACTGAGGTCTGAACTAAAGTCTAGAGAAACTGAAGCCCTAGCACCAGCTCTGTAACTATTCTCCATGCGTGCGTAGAAATAAACACAAAGCTTGACTCAAAAGCATATTAGTCTGTCATTTTTTCATTAAGGTACTAATCCGATCCCGGGCAGAAGGCGAAGTAAGATAATTCCTCCTTCGCCACTACCGAGAGATAGCAGGCACACTGATGGCTGCTAAAAGTTTACTCTATTGGGCTGTATAAAAGTGGTTACCAGGCTTCTTTATGGACTGCAGGGTGATGAAAGGATGGGAGGATGGTTAGCTCCTGTGTCCAATTAGCTAATGAGACCAACTCCAGCCAAAACAGTGACTGAAAAAAACATTTTAAAAAAACTAACCCTAAGGGCAAAAAACTGTCATTTTGGGGCTAAAGTAAACTAATTTTTCTTAGATCTGGAAAGATTCCTATGGTGTCTTTGACATCAAGACACTGTGTGTGGGATCTGAATTTAGAAGGCCTTGATGCTGAAATGAGAAGGCCCACTCTTACATGCCAAAATAAATATTTTTTGAATTGAGAGCATGACTTTGCATCAAAGTGTGACCACAAGAACTGGAATCAAGTCATATCTTAAGATTAACAGTCCCCAAAGCTTAATGACACTAAATGACAATAAAATACTATACATATATTATTGCTTGGTTCTTTATTGTTCCATTAAATTGGCAGGACAGTTGCGCTCATGTTGTGTTTTACTAATTTTCATATAGTCTTAGGACAGCTTTACCTAAAGCACTTTCACTGTCATATTTTTGTTTTTTACCGACATAAAAATAGCCACTCACATTGTTCTTACCTAACTTTGATTTATTTGGCATAGATGAAATATCTGCCTCTCTGCCTCAGTTTGGAGATCTGAGTTTACAGGAAGCTGCCAGGGCCTTGTTGCTAGCAGACTTATTTCAACACACCATGACTTTGCTGGCTAGCTTTGGCCACCCTGACCATGGAGATGCAGCAGCATCTCCAAGTGCATACAGAAATGTATACATGAGCACATTGGGCCATGGATGACCAAGGGCATCCATTCCCAGTGGAGCATCCTGACGTGTTGTGGAAAAGAACAGAGGGCAGTGAGTGCTGGTTGAAGTGGCAAAAAGATCCACTGCAGCTCTGTCAAACTGATCCCATTTCTGGGATAACACTTTTGGGTGTACCTGCAGAGAACAGCAAGAAGAAGGAAGCATCTTCCTGACACACCAGAGACAACGGAGACACACTGACCAGATAAGTCTACGTTGTTGTTGTCTGACAAACTGTGCATCACTTCATGCCAGTCCTTATGATGAAAAAAGAAGCTGCATCTTTGAGGACAGGGACAAACAGAAGAGTTCTGCTTTATTTACATGAGCTTGGTACTCATGATGAAATAGAAGATGGTACCTAAAGATAATTTTAAAAAGCTAGCAGGACCTAGTTAGCCTGACCCAATGGAGGTGTTCTCCGAGAGGTGAAGAGGGTAAGAGTTGAAAGATGACTGTGATAACAGATGTATTTAAGTGGGGGTGGGGCCTCCCATTTGTCATTTGCCTAAATGTGTGATTAGAGGTGTCTTCATTCAAGACATAAAAGGTCGTAATATCCCATTCTACATGTGAAAGGGAACAAATATAAGATATTTAACTGTTACATGAAATATCAGGTAACTGATGATATTGCAGTGCCATTGATGTTGTTGGCAGGAACCTTAGGTGAGACTCAGAGGCTGTGTCTGATAATAACCCTTACTCACTATGGAATGTTTGCCATTTTATAGTCAGAATATATAGTGAGAATTTTTATACTCTATAGTCCTTTCAACGCATATCACAATGTATGTGGTATGCAAACAATGGTCACTACATTAGCCCAAGGTGACAGCAATGACTTATTGAACAGCACAAACAAAAATAATGCTCATATTGTCTGAAAGGTCCTTCTGCTCACTTCACAGTGCCTAATGTAGAACTCCCCTTCAAGGTGAGAGTAGCACTGGGGATGTCAGAAACAGCCATGCCTTATTGATTTAGTCATTACTGACCTTAGAATTAGATCTCAATTTTCTCAGCTTATTAGGCTATCCTTTGTTTTCATTTTATTGATAAATGGTAAATGTCTGCATTTATATAGTGACTTTTTAGGCTTATTGACAACTTTTTTCATGCTGCAAGCTATAATCAACCATTTACATACACATATACATTCATACAGCACTGATTTTTTTTTTCTCTTTAAAGTCAAAGCAGTGCCTTGAGTGTCATACACATAATCACATTCCAAGGCCAGGAATCCAACCAAAGACTTTTAGATTGACAAATGGCCTCCTGGATCTCCAGATTTATTGAAACAAATATTTTCATTAAGCTCTTGCATGTGGGTGTTGTCATGGATGTATTGATGAAAATTGGTGCAACACTGGAGCTCTCATCTTTCAGCCGCATGATCTTGAACTTACATTTTATGTCAGGTCATGGATGATATCATAGAACCTTTGATAATATTACCAGGCAACATCACCAAAGCACTGTGAAGCCTCAGGAGATGCTTATGGTTCATTTACTCCATTTTAACCCACTTGAACCAGGTGCTGGTTCTGAGCTAATGCTGGAGGCTTAGATAGGTATTAGAGGCTGCTCAAGTTTTGGGTATTTTAAGGACTGATTTGCTTTTCCATCACCCTGAAGCAGATGCTCGTGCTTTGCTAGTACTTGGTTGAATTCATATCTAACTGAACTTTTGTATGTTTTAAGAATTATTTAGCTTTTCCTTATACGAAGAAACATGATTGATATTTTGTGAAATACCAAAGTACACAAAGGACGTAGATCAGTCTTTATCTTGTTTCCCCTCAAAAATCAGTCTTTTTATTATCATTCTGTATTTATTTAGCTATAAATAACAGCTGGTATTTGTGAATGCTCTTTTATTTACCAATCAGCATTTCTAAATGCTAACAGGTATTTATGAACATTGCTACAAACAGGATGTGTGTCTGTCATTTTGAATGGGATTCATAAAAGTCAGACACCTACCAGTGTTTATTAAACTTCTTCCTCTTTTGGCTTTTTCTTTTGTGGGTCACCACAGCAGATCACAAGTTTTCATCTTTCATCACATTTGGGAATATCCTCTTTGGTTTCCCTCTTGTTCACCTGCCTGGCAGCTACATCTCCAGCATCTTTCTGCCAACATTTTCACAAACCCTCCTCTTTGTGTCCAAACAAATTGTCAATCTACTATCTCTTACTTTATCTTAAAACATCTAACCCGTCATGTGTTTGTCAATCCTATCCACACCTGTCACTCCAAAAGAAGAGCTTAACATCTTTTAACTCTGCCATGTTCAGCTCTGTTTCTTGTCTCTTGGTCAGTGCTGAAGTATCTAAAGCATATGGAAGCTGGCCTCGCATTTTACTCTTCCTGCTACTTTTCAGAATCAGAGTAATTTTCAAAAGTGATTGTGATCACAAGTAACTCCAAATTTGAGTTATCGACTTACGCCACTCTGCCTGCACTCTTTTCTTCACCTCTTCCTATTTCTCTACACCAGTGTTCTTCAACTGTGGTCCTCAGGACCCACTGTCCACTGCACGTTTTAGATGTGTTTCATGCTCAAACACACCTGAGTAGATCCGCATCAGCTTGTCGTCCAAGATTACACAAGTCTGTCCATGGCCTACTAATTTGATCCAGGTGTGTTAGACCAGAGCAACACCTAAAACATTCAGGAAAGTGGGTCCTGAAGACCAGGGTTGAAGACTACTGTTCTACACAGCTGCATCAAAGTATTTAAACTCCTGCACTTTCCTGACCTCTTCTCCTTGCATTCTCATCATTCCATATTCTTACCTTACATTTAAACACATGTATTCTGTCTTTCTACAACTGACTTTCATTCCTCTCCTTCCTGGCACATATCTACAACAATACCAGGTTTTCTTCCCTTTCACTTTAGATCCAAGAGTGAAATGACATTAACGAAGATACAAACACTGTTTCTATTTTTAGCTTTTAAAAAGCCATTGTGATTGCTGTTTCATGAAGTGCAATATTTGGTTCTGTGTACATCATCACTGGACATACATGGGTGAATCTATGCCCTACCATTAATTATATATGCAACCAAATAGATCAATGTCATTACAAATGAAGCTGTTTGGTTTGTTAATGCAAGTATTTACAAGAAAAACACATTTTTAACTTTTCTACAATTTGAAAGAGGATTATGCTTGAACCTGAACCAACAATGTTTGTCCACTATAATTGGGAACCTTATGTGTTAATTGCCCACCATTTTTGTTTCTTTGTTTTCATGGAAGATAGAAAGATGTAGTCATGCACTGGAATTAAAAAGTTACTGTTGCTCACAATTTTTTTCAGCTCTGACTCAAATAAGATTCTACAGTTTATTTTCTGTCGCTATGTCTGAGCTACATAAAGAAGTGAGCAAAAGGAAGCTCAGCGCTACAAGATTCAACATTGCAGAAAAGAAGCCACATCACCACCTAGTCTTGTAATTACAAGATGGTGTAATTACAAACTGATGTGAACAACAATGGACAAGTATAAACACTAACTACAATGTAGGTCCTGGATGTAGTATATCTGCATGGTTACATGGAAGTGTAGACATGTGTCAAGGCTAGTTGTTTCACAGGTTTTCACACACATTATTACAAGCTATGTTATTAATATGCCAAATCTTCTTACATTTTCCTGCAGTGCTGCTGAATAATTGGTTGCTACTTTTGATGCTTTTATTCAAGTAGACTACAGTACAATGCTGGAACTCCAGAAGTTTGGTGTGGAAGAAATGAATTTCTCAATAGCACACCATCAGAAAATAAATTGCAACAGGTTTCCAACATAATTTGCTCAAGGGTATATCATTCAAGTCTCTGTTACTGATGTCACCGCAGGGAGCTCTCGCTACCATTATGGACAACATGACATTAATGACAGTCTGTACATGAACCTGCTGTGGATGAGGGAGTCATTTTATGTAGCTGTATAACAGTTTTGAATATGACATGTAGAAAGAATATACCAAATATGAAACCAATAGGCCAGTAGAAGGGCACTATAATTTGCAACTTTATGTTTTTGCTCACACTTTATGAGTTAAAAGTGAAATTTTTCCTACTTTTCAAATATTTTGTTTACACAAATATTATAATCAAATTCCTATTCCTTCTTTTGCCTATTTTGTGGTTGCAATTTCACAAATACGCTGAGAAAATAACATTCTCTGTGGTAATTTAAGCAGTTGTCACAAAATGTGCTGTGACTCATCTCTGATCTGCTCTCCAAGAGAAAATTACACAGCTGCAGGCCAAAGAAAAAGACACAACTTAAAAGCATGGATGGCATTCTCTAAAAGCCCTGATTATTGTCTACTGTGACAAAAACATAAACCAATAAACTTGATTAAACTCCTGTGATGATGTTATGAAGCAGCAATAAAATGAATAAAGAAGAATGACTAAGTTAGTAATTGTCAGGAACAACAACTGGTTAGACATAAGTGTTACTTTCAGCTAATCGGTTCAGCTCAGCTGTTGTCAAAGTTGCTTGATCCAATGTGCAGCTATTAATGGGCATATTGATGTAAGACAAAAAAAAAAAAAAAATTCAAGTGACCAAAATACCCCTTTTTTGTTTGTTAAGTGAACTGTGTCAGCATGATTAGTTATCTCTTAAATCTGCCTTGTCTTTAATGCAAACCTTGTGTGGTACTGAAATGAGGTTTTTCCTGTCACTGTTAGGTGCATTATTTACCATTTAAAAGCTGGCATCAGTTAAATTAATGAACTATGTGAAGACTATCTATATACATTTTATTAAGACAAGGAGTTAGCAGTTGGGCCATAAAGCTCTGTCTTGAAACAACAAAATCAACTCTTTGTCCTGGGATTTATTTGCAGAGAGTTTTCATAGAATAGAATAGAAAAGAATAGAATAGCCTTTTATTATCACTGAGAAAATATGTTTAAAAGAGAAAAACAGTATTAAATCAGTGAAATGCAGTTTAGCACCATCAACAACAGCAATAAGGAAAATAAATAATAGTAATAGTAATAATAATGATAATGCTGATAGCTCTACATATACAAAACATCCACTCCAAATCCACTCATGGGGGTGAGGGAGTTCAGTTCAATTCAATTAAATTTTATTTATATAGCACTAATTCACAACAAAAGTCGCCTCAAGGTGCTTAAGTACCATTAGTTTCTATGCTTATTCCTTTTTTTTTTTTTTTTTTTTTGTTTTTGCGGAGTGATGGCTTTCACAGCCTGTGGAAAAAAAGCTGTGCTTCATTCTGTTGGTTCTTGTTTTTAATTGTATGTATCTTTTGACAGATGGGATGGGGAAGAAAAGAAGGTGTCCAGAGTGTGTTGGGTCCTTTGAAATGATAGTGGCCTTCTTCTGGAGTTGACTGGTGTATAAATCCCTGAAGGGGGATAGTGCGGTGCCACTGATTTTCTCAGTCTCCCTCAGAGTTATTATGTGACCAATTTCCACAGTTTCCTGAGTAGAATAACATTGACAGACCCTTTTTTTGTGCTGTCATGCAAAATAACTTAAATCCAAGATAGAAAGTTAACTCAAGCCCATTTCAGAAATTTAAATACTTGGAGTCTGTCACTATGGTAACTTACTCTGTCAACATAACCTGGCTAAAAGCATGTTTTGTTCCATCAACCCTGAATTCCTCTCTGCCTCCTCTCCTTCTTAAAGCTATAATGATTTCATCTGGCATCCAGTCCTTTAAGACACATTTTGGGGAACAATGACTTCTCCTTTTATTGATGAAGAGGCATCACTGATTAGAATGGAACAACATTTGCACTATAAAAGAATCTTGAGTCTCTGAAATGTTGTTTGGCTTAACTCAATGGCTTTTGTTAGACCTTTACTGTTTTTCTGCTATGTACTTTATCCTATATACATGACTATATCCATCCGTAGAGCACAAAAATCACATCTAGTGGCCATGGTCTTCACACCAAATAATTAAAGGCATTGGTATTCAGAGAAGAGTGGCCCTGGCTCTTTTACTGTACCCGATCGTCTCTCTTTCTTTTTATGTAGTGTTGTAGTTATTTCCTGGTCACAAACCTCTAAGAGCCATGAAAGAATATCACAGGATTTCAGGTAGCCTACATGATTTAGAAATCAATATTATTAATAATTTATAATAAGGCACCCTGTGAGTAAAGGATTCTTCAACATTATTGGATGTACCAATGTCACCCACATTCCCATCCATGAATTATTTATCTTGCTCTCTTTTTTTTTTTGGTCAAGTTTGAGTGAAATCCATGAGACTTGCATTCAAATAACCCATTTGAATTAACTTTCTATGCTTTGCCTTCATCTGCTTACATTTTCTATCTTTTTTCCCACCACTAGGATTGCGCCTGCATGAAAAATTAATCTTAAGTACAACACACCTACATCCCATCACTTGTCACTCATCCAATATTATGTAAGTCATTAAATGATTAAATAAGCATTCACTCACTCCGCATGTTCTTTTTCATTATGTATTTATTTATTCACCTTTATTTAACCAGAAAGTAACATCTTTTTAGACTTAAAATCTCTTTTTCAGAGTGCCCTGGCCATGACAGACAGCAGTTAAGAGCACAAGCGTTAAGCAAACAAAACACCAACATCATCGAAGACTGCCAACATTAATCTCTAAATAAATAACTTATTTTAGACCTTTAAAGGTTTCGATAGTCAGTGTAACATGGCTGACAGTGATCAATCATAATTTCTACAACCAAAAGTGGGTGCATGTAGAATATTCAAATTAGGTTTAAAATTGTGGAATGATAACAGATCCTTAAGGTTCAGGTTGGTTTGGACCTGGTTCTAAGTGTTGAGAGCAGTATGAAATGCCTTTTCCCCCATCGCAGTTCAGACTAGTGATGGGCATTAGTAATTGATTATCAATAACTGATCGTTAATATTTTTTTGATCATGTGGAATTTAATCATTATAATGAGGATGTCTTGAAGTAATGCTCCTGACTTTAACTGTTTCAAAAGTACCAGCAGGGGGCGCAATTTATCATTGTCAAAATAATTTGTTTCTGGACTAGGACCACAAAACTACCACGGAAGTCGAAAGTAAACCGGAAACGAGCAAAACGTTTGGTGTGGGACAAGCGCCTACCATCTTCGTTCCGCATGAGTCTCAATGCAAAAGCAAGTTTCATAGCAGTTCCTCAACTGACTCCTAGATGTGGGCTGCAAAAGTGAGTCAGTCTCCATTGACTCATATATTAAAATGTTCAACTTTAAAGCAGACATAAACATATTTACAGGCTGGTTCAATAAACTGTTTTGGTCCCAATCATTTGATTTCACATCCATGACAACTCTCAAAGGGGTGAATTTGTTTTGTACCACGCCAGGAGAGTTTATATAAAGTATTTAGTATGTTTCTGATATGATTAGCAGTCAGCACAGCCATTGGCAATCAACTATCACTTTCTCATCCGTAATCGTCGTGCTATTTCACTTAGCGAAGCAACCACCCATTTAACCCAGCGTTATTGAAAGGTGATGGTTATTTTTGATGTTGCCATCAAGTCAACATATTAAACAGAATATCCCGCTGTAAACATTTGACGGCAGCTCTGCAGATGTTTTGGCAGGGTTCGATGGAAGGACCTGGGAGCAACGCTAACTTTGATTGATATACGGTGGGCATGTTTCCGCCGGTTTCTGAAGCAACATGGCTGTGACTCACAAGAAGAAAAATGGGCTTCAAAACCAGTCCTCAGAAACCAATGGGTCACATGACTATATGCTTCATCTATTGTCATATACAGTCTATGGTGTGGGATCATTCAAACTTAAAAATAATGGGAAAAATATTATGACCTTGCTCAATTCACCTTCTTTCTTTCTTTTTAAGTGAATGTAGTGACGTCCCTCAGGCTAGTGGTTTTTCAACAGAAATCAGTAGGCTTGAGTCATGTTATTAATGTTGCAGGTGGCTTTTAAATTTTAATATTTAAGGTTTAGCTTGCAACTTTTGGCTCCGCTGCCTCAATTAGGCTTGTTTTCTTTTGTTTAAACAAAATGATGAATGTTTAGTAAATGTTCATGAAAATAATAAAATATTATAATTTATGGTTAGGCCATACCAAATTGATTGTTCGTTTAACGGATTTCCCGCATGCTCAAAATCCCAAAACCAAATAAAATTTTTTATT
>JAOWBL010003123.1:0-12685 GCA_028564865.1 Zenarchopterus dispar | reverse complement strand
AATTGGTTAATTCCTTTTCACACACGCACACACACACTGTGTGCAAATGAATTAACAAATTAATATGTAACTCTCACACACACACACACACACACGTATCCATTCATTTGTGCACACACACCACACAGAAGTGGCAAGCTTTTGTTTAGTAATTTTTTTTGCCAAAATAGGTATACATTCCAATTAATAATTCTGTGATAGTAAGTAATGACATAATAAGGATGCCTGTGTTTCATTAGAGTGCACCAGAAATGCTCTTTTTTTTTTGATTTTGAGAATTTATATATTGTTTGGAATCTGATGTATTGAAAGGTCTTACATCCTTTACTCATAACCTTTCTCACTGATGTTTCTTGCACAGCAACATTCCAACAATTCTTTAGTCCATGTATGTCATGTTTCAGTAGCCCATTTCCTATTAGTGTGCCCTTGTTCTAATACAACTGAAGTTGACCTGCTTAATTCAGGCAACATCTGAGCCAGCATATAATATTTGTAATATTACAAAAGAGATGGTGATCTGTTTTTTTGTTTTGTTTTGTTTTGTTTTCAGACAGAGATACACAGTTGTAATCTTTTAGTGCAGTTTGTCATGCTGCAAGAACTTTTTACAATATAAATCTGGCTTATAAATGCATGTAAGGATTTGAAGTGTTGAGGTCATTTACAGGTAATATTGAAAACATATAACAATGATAATGTGTAGCAATGTTTAAAATCACGTGTCTGATAAGCAACAGGATTGTTAACTTAATCATTTTCATGAGTCAGTAGTTGTACCTATTGCAAACCTCCAGTAATTTGACCAGTTAAGCTCTACATGTTTTCATGAGGACCGTTCCCTTCTGACTCTTGGTCTTTGTGACCCTGAAATCATCATCAACCATTTTGGCTTAATCAGGGTTGTCACAGCAGATTATAGTCCACACATCAATTTGGCCCAATTTGACACCAATGCCCCTTCTGGAACCCTGCATATACAGGGAGGCACACCAAATACATGTTTTTTGGACATGGACCAGGATAAAAGCCCACACAGGTGGAGAACATGCAATCTCCATGCAGAAAGACTCAAGGATCAAACCCGGAACCTTCTTGTGACAAGGCTAACCACTAAGCCACCATGCTGCCCCTTGGTGACCCTAAAATACTTTAAGGATTTCAGTGTTATGCTGGGTACCATGTTATTCGAGAGAGACCGAAGATTAAATTAAGATGGCTAAAACTGAGCATAATGTATCTACTTTAATAGCATTTTTTTCTGATGTGTCCAATCCAGAATACATATCTGTTTTTGCTGTTCTGACTGTAAGGAAGTATGCCTCCTTAGGTTATTGCATCAAAATGCAGCCATCTTACAGGACAGAAGCATCAGACTCAGTCAATCAAAGAAACTGAATATGCTGATAAATAAAGCTGGTTCTGTGCTGGAGATGCTCTAGAGCAGTGTTTCCCAACCCTGTACTCCAGGGCATGCTGCCCTGCTCTCATGCACATGACTGGGTCATCATCAGCTTGTGATCAATGTCTGCACAAATCTGTCAATGGCAATGAAAGTCATGTGTGTTAGAACTGGGCAACATATAAAACATGCAGGATAGTGTGGCTCAAAAACATTGGTTGAGAAACACTGCTCTAGAGTCACTGCTCTGGCATTGGCGGTGCAGAAAAGAATGTTGAAAAAACCATAATACATTACAAGCTCTTCACACAACATAGTGAATAAACTACAAACAATGACATTTTTCTGGCAATTTGGTTGTGGGAAAACTGTTACAAAAAGACACTGACAGCTGCTGTTAAAACTGATTGGAGAGTAAATAAATAAATTCAAATGGAAGGAAAAGAGTATAAATTGACAAAAAAAAGTACAACCACACTATATTTTCCAGTCATAAAAACTCTATAATTTCAGCTTCAGAAATAAAAAGGAAAATGACTGAACAAAGAGGGAAAGGACAATCAAAAAAGTACCATCTATAATTCACTTTTCTTTTAGATGTGTATTTTTTGTTGTTTTTTTTTTAAGTTAAGAGAGTGGTAGGTAGTTGGGAACTTTAACGTAAAACACTGAAATGGGTTACAACTCAGGTTATACATGTACTCTACATCCATCTACTCCCAGCAGCCCTAGCAAAAACTAAGTCCAAATAAAGCTGCTCTTTGAAAATGCTTTTACACCCTCAGTGGCTCTACACAAAGGTAGTAAGCTGTGGACTGTGGAAATGACAGATAATCAATACTAAGTAGAATTACAACTACTACAGGGACAAATAATACATCAGAATAGCTGCTCACCATGTGTATTGCTAAACCATTGTTCAGCCTCGTAACAAGTCAGTAGTAGGAATCATTTTCTGTGTAAATTGATGTTACTGAGTTACTGAATTTTTCAGTGCTAAATTTCCCCCCTCCTGAAACCACTTTTACTTTCAGTACAAGAATTAGATGTCATTGTATTTCACCAGGTGTGTATAGCATATGGAAGATCCTGAGACATACCTTTCCATCTTACTCTGTGCTGGTACTTTGCTGCTTGCTCTGGCACATTTGACAGCCCTCTGCCTCAGCTAGATTAGAAAATTACACAAATGTAGGGTTGGAAAGGTGTAATTGAAGATGGCAAAAGGGCTGATTGGAAGACATTTAAATGATTATTCTTTAGCATTCAACATCAAGGGCATGTGGCAGAGGCCACAGGGAGAGCACTTTGAAATTATTACTGCCTCTGACAGGAGAATGACAAGCTTCACTTTTTCTGTCTCTTTGTGTACCTAAGCAGAAAGTGTACATTTATGCATCAATGTGGCAATTGTGTGTGTGGAAGTATGCTTTACATGAGATTGCAGTTGCATAAACGTCTTTGCCTGCCTGCACTTATCAGCATGTGTGAACTTATATGTAATATGACTCTCAAGGCATGCCTTGTGAAGTTTTTTACTCAGACACTTTACAGAGACAATTTACATAAGACTTGTGACAGCTTTACTACAATGACAGAATCTAATGGAAAACTTAAGAGACATTTTAATTAAGACACTATTTTAAGAAATACCACACTTCTCTATGAAATATAAATCAGAAACACCAATATAAGTGACAAAAGGATGAGAGTCTGGTTAAATTGTGTATTGCAGCTCATCCACTGTCCCTCAGCTTGTGTTCAGTATCATATAGTATCTAATGACACATTACTTCTATTGAGTCTTTACTTTAAAAAATAAAAAGCAAGTCTTGAAAACACATAACCATAAACAATTGCTATGAATTCCACACTATGTCCAGTAGAATATGAGTAAATAAATAATCTTGTGCAACACTGATGTGCTTGTGAATTTAAAGGACTTTAATTGTATATTATACACCTCAATATGCTCAGTAGTCACTTGTCAAAATGACCACTTATACATCAGAACCTGTTTTTTAGCCAGTCAAGACATTTAACCTCAATAATGCACATAAATGAAACAGAAGAAGTCATTTCATCACCAAATCACTTTTTATTGTTCTCTTTCCTATTTTTACATAGCTGGAAATCTTGTAATAGAGAACAATAGTGTTGAGTGAAATTCTCTCTTCTTTAGCCAGGTTATGACTTCCACTGTGCTCCTGCTTGCGTGGCAACCATATAATACTTGTGCTTCAGAGAAAAAAACTGACATATCACTTTTTTCCCCTGACATAGAGATGTTTTCTATCTATGTGGTCTGAGTCAGAGTTGTGTTCTGTCATGTTAAATGCAGCTGACAGAAGATCCAGGCAACACCCTAAACCTCTGGCTTGAAATTTTGTTTTCCCTGGGCACCAAAGCACTGTATTCACTCAGGCTTTGGTCTGTGCACTGTAGACTGTGACTGTTTAACTGTGCTCTCTCATGTCATACATTTGACATAACCTCAAAGGGTGTAGCAAAGTACAGATCTACCTCATCTAAATTAGTATTTGCAACAAGTGCAAATACTGACAATAGGATATTGAAATTTACACAAGGAGTGTTTTAAAGACTGTGCAAGACGAAAATATTTTTGTTATTTACTTACTTACTTTTGCAAATTTGTATGTTAATATTCAAATATCAGTATCAGCTAGCTGGGTATTTATAAGTGATTCAAAAAAGGGAATATTTTGCAAAGCTGTTATGGAAACATCTTTTTACATTGGCTGGTAACATGGCATATGAAAAAGAGTCACATTCACATTTTTTCAGGCGATAGCTTCCTTTGGGCTCTATGTTGCAGGCACAACAAGGAGAGTTTTTGCCTTATATAATTAATTAAAAATTATGTGAGTCAATCAGAAACTTTCAGTTAACTACTCCAGTGTGAAATTGTGGACAGTGACCTCCGAAACATCCCTCTACTCATTGCCAGCTCCACAAGTAAGAGTTTGCCTTGCATCACCTTCTTGTAGACATCTATGTATTTCAGTTAAAAAAAATCACAATGACTTGAGTGATTGCAGAAACAGAAATCAACCCACCAAAATTGAAGAGGTTATGGATATTAACCCTCATCATTCTTGGAAGAAATTATGATGTGAGAAGAAACAAATCTTTGTCAAGTAACCTGACTTAATGGAAACAGTCATCTCACAGTAAAGTTATATCAACATTTTGAAATACTGATTTAGTTTGTTGGACAAAACTGAAATAGAAAGAGAGTTAGAGATGGTTAGAAAGAAAAAAAACAGCTTGTGAAACTTAACGATGTGGCTTACATGCAAGCTATGTCATACAAAATGATGTGCTATAATGAAGTATCATTATATACACAAAATGTGCAGGATCTTTTACATGGAATGCTATAAAAATCCAAACAATTGGCTGCAGTTCAATTCGCAGGAGCAACTTGAGGCATCCTTGAGCAAATGAAATGGTTTTCTGCTGCACACTTGCCGTGAAGTTCTTATGTTCTTTGTAAGGGTGCTTTAAACTTAGCTATGGTATATCTTTCAAAAATTTTGTTTGTAAGGTGGTCATACAGCACCCCTATGTCCAACTCACAGCAATTTCAAGTCGCTGGTAGGAAGATTCTATGGCTTTCGGCACATTTTGTCATGGTATATAAATAACAGCTGCCCAATATCTCCAAAAATCTGTGTCTTGATCATCAAATCTGCTGAGAACATTTGTGGAAATAAATAAAATAAAAGTAATAAAATTTAAAAATAAATAAATGAAAGTAATACCCAAAAATGGATTCAGCGAGAATAGAAAATGGATGGATGGATAAAAGTGATAAAAGCAGACAATGTTTTCAAGATGGCAACAATGTTGGGAAAACTACAGATGCACCTTCAACAGCTGTAGCTGCAGGACGAAGAAGAAGAAGATCTAACGATTGTTGCTACTGCTTTCGTTCAGCAGCGACAGGAAAACTTGAGAGAAGAGGATGATGCAGATTGGTGTAGTCATGAATACAGAGGCACCTTTCCATTTGTACAGCTTTCATAGGATGTTGTAAGGATCCCCCAAGAACAACTTAATGCGTTTTCACAGCATACTTAAGGCCACTGTAGGAGTATGGGATTATGTAATGGTCTCCTGACCCTTAATAATCCATGAACATCATGCGTTCATGGATTGTTCCTTTTAGATTGTTCCTAAGGTATTTGTACGGTGGCCCCACGAAGAGGGTTTTCATTGCACGTTTGTAGAAAATCTTGGATAAGACCATCAACCTGGTCACGAACTTACAAACATGTTACAAACACTAGATTCATATAAGGCTGCCTTAAGGAGGCTATAAGAAAAGGTCCAAAAATCATTTGTAGGGTGTTCACAGCCATTCGTATAGGTCATTGTGACCACAGCTAAAGGTAAGGTTCTATTAATCTATTACTGATAAATATATCCATATTTTGAAAATACATCACTTAGCATATTTTCAAAACAAGTATAGATCACACTGAGTTCATTTGATGGTGAATTCTGCGCAATAAAGTTTCAAATGCCATGACAAGTTCATCAGTTTGTTCTTATTGGTTTCAAAGTCCAAACATCTGGCACAGAGATTTACTCAGGAGTTAATACCAATATGAGAAGAAAATACGAGTACAAAGGTTTTGACCAATATGAGAAAAAAATGAAAATATTAAGATTTTAATTGAATGATGTGGTTTCACTATGTCAGTGATTAATACTTAAAGCGTGACAATTAATCAAGTGCTCATTTGTGATACTTTGAGTTTAGTCCAATCTTCTTTCAAAACCCTTTGAAATGTGGCTAATCAAGAAGTCATTTTCTCTTTTCCTCTTCCTCACATGCTATTTCACTAATGCCTTTGACGTTACCCCTAAATTGCAGATATAGACTGACGTTTCAATGGCACTCCCCCGTCAAGTTAAAGATGATGCCTTTGGCTAATTTCAGTATGGAAGAAAAGGAGGAGAGATCTACTGAATGATCATGTTATATAAGTTGAGAAAGCACCATGTAATATTTGCTTCAGTGTTTTAGTTCATTTTAGTACATCAGATATGCTACATATGATATAATTTATCAGAAAGATAGAGAGAAATAATATCTTTATTTGTACTCAGTCCATCAAAAACTGACTGAAGGAAAGGTGAAAGTTATTTATGCAGAAGTTAAGGAAAATACAGAATGCTAAGTGCAAGGGAAATTGCTTCATTTCGTTACCATGGCCACCTGAAAATGCAAGTATTTTTTTCACTGTTTCTCTCTGGCACAAGACAAGATGACACACACCAGGAACCAAGCAAAAAAAGATTCGCTTTTGATTCATGGTAATGCTAGTTTAATTCAAGATTCCATAGATAATGCACAAAATATTTGAATTATTTTATTTGGACATGTTATTTTCACTAAAGTCATTGAACTATGTTTGCTATATGTGATATAAATATTTTGAATTCCAAAAAGGACTAAGTTTATTACCCTTGCAACTATGCTTTAGGGAAAATAGCATATTTGAATTACAGAAGGAAGAGTGTGGGCTAAAAAGTAAGCCATGGCACTACTCATAATCCACCTTTCAAAAGAACCAGATGGAAAAGGTAAGGTTTCAGACAAAATATTGTTTTTGGATGGAGGCGTGTTCTCTCTCTCTCTCACGTTCATGCACTCAGTCTCTGTATGTCAGTTTCTTTTAAACCTTCCACCAACTGTGCTTTATCAGATCCTGTCATGTGTGTGTGTTAGTGTGTTTGAGTGTGTTAGTGTGTGTGTGTGTGTGTGTGTGTGTGTGTGTGTGTGTGTGTGTGTGTGTGTGTGTGTGTGTGTGTGTGTGTGTATGTGTGTGTGTCTGTGTGTCTGTGTGGCAGGGAATGGGGGAGCATCTTACATTGATGGGCTTTGTTGGTTAAACTTGGGTTAAACCTTGTCAATCCACAAAGGTTCTGATTGTCTTAGAGAAAACACTTGTCTGTCAGAAATATCTGGTTTAGTGTGCTGGTTTAAAATCAGAACTTCAGATCTTTTTCATGAAGACTGATTTGCAAATGAAGATAACCAAGCAATGATCTTAAATCAGAAATATCACCCTGAGATAGTTGATAAACATACAACCCATAGATTTGTGTCTGAGCTAGAGGGGCTTTGGAACAGAAAGGTATGTGCTTGGTCATGATTGTGTGCAGCAGTCTCCAGTCTTTCTCTTGAGCTAAACACACAGAGAGTAACCTTGTGTGGAGCAGAAGGGTGGGAAAACTCACTCAAGTTAAGTCACACCATGCACTACAGTGTTGTTTGGTAAAAGAAGAAATTGTCTCTCTGGAATATACATGAACATGAAAGCACACACACAAGCACACACACACACACACACAGCATCAACATCCAGCATATACAAACAAACACACACACAATATTACCAGCAGCTATTATTATAAGGACATTTCATTTTTATCCATTTACTGTATTTACTGAACAAATGGAATGCTTCTGTTAATGGCAACAGACAGCAGCAGATATGTATCTGTGCAGTAGAATGTTGTGACTTTTAAACCATTTGTCTTATGTACTAGCATTTTTTTTAAACTAATCTAGCCCTTTCATTTGGATAAAGACACCTCAGTGACAATGGCTTGGAGGTGGTATGTCCCTCTATGTCAACAAGAGGAGGTGTAATAAAGGGATCATGAGAGAGATGCTGTGTCTCTATTTCTCTTGCACTATTTATTTACAAAGGTAATTCCCAGAATTATTTGTAACACTTGTTTACATTCACCCAAAGGCTAATGTCAAGTTACCTACCCAGGCAATGTTCATCACTGTCCAGGAGCTACACAAGATTTCTCCTGGTGTGCAGGCACATGATGCAAATTTAAGAATAAAATGTTAAGGTTTTCAAAAACAATACATCTTTAAAATAAAATAAAGTCAATATAAAATAAAGTCAAAATAAAGAATGTAACCAGCAATAGAAAATTGCTGGTTACATTCCATTTTGAGGTCATAATGAGAAGTTCATGAGATTCACTGCTCAGTTCAAGAACTCAAATTGCGCCATATTTACTTCAAGATGTACATCCAGGATGTCTGTCGGACATTTTGGTGAACTATTGGGACACATAACTTAAAGTCTGAAGAAACACAGGAGCCGTTTCAGGCAGCTGACTGGCCCGAAGAAGAGGCCCACTTAATATCTGAGGTCAAATCATATTTTAGCTTTCTTCAACAGTTGTGCTACTATGTCTTCTTTTCATTCAGTCAATGCAGCAGTCTGCCATGTTAAAAGCTTATTTATGTGATGTTGTGGAGATTGGTCAGTTGTGATTGATCAGATGTGCTTCTCTTGGAAGCAAAACTTTGGAAAAATTCCCCTCTATTCAAAATTTAAAAAAAAAAAAAAAGCATATCATCCAGTGAAATTACATCTTGACATAAAATCTTGCACTGGCTTGATGCAAGTTTGAGAGAAAATATTAATGTGCAAATTAATAGCACACACACACACACACATATACACACACACACAAACAAATAAATAAAAACTAATCTGGTATACAGAGACCTTACAGAACAGGATGCACTGCCTATTTGGTGACGTAAAGAGGAAAGATGTCACTTGTGCTGCTGAGAACCAGTGGAACCTCTCTTCCTCACTTTGTATATGAACTGACTGAGTGCATAATTTGTGAGCAGAAGGAAGCGTAGCAGTTGTTCATCCATGCACAACATCAATGCCACCATAAAAGCAACTCAATGATGCGGCAGTTTCCACTGCAATGATGTATTGCATTATGGGATATCATATGTGAGGTAGATTGGTCACTTGCACACTGGAAATTTTCTCAGAAGTAGCATCCCATCTGGTTGTTCCTTACATTTTGTTTTTTGTGCATTTGTTTCCATCTTGCATTGAGTGTTCTTCATTTTGACAAAATCAGTATGGACTGTATAGTTTAGTAGGCAGTTGCAAAAACTTTCATGTACTTTGAATTCTTTGGAAACAGTCTTGAAATACTTCACACATAAATAGGCTTCAACAAATACATCTCAATGACCATTACTGATCTCTTTCTACCATGGCCTTGTGTTAATACACACCTGAAAGCTCCAGACCACCAAACTGCCAAAACATTTAGGGAGCTTGCTATTCTTTTACATGGTTGCTACTTACACTTTGATTCAATATCTCTACTTCACTGGAATAAGTACTAGAATATTAAACTAGTCACAAAAAAAAAAAAAAAAAAAAAAAAAAACAGAGTCCAATACACAGATTAGCTAGTAGGACATTATTCATATCACACAGTGTCTAACATAAAACAATACCATATAGTTTACCTTGCTAGAAATTTTGGGGTTGGGGCTGTGAATCAAGAAACAACTGGAAGCCAAACCATTAAATAAGGAATAAAAGAAGATGTACAATGCTCTACATAGTGCAATCTGTCATTGTTCTATGAATTCTACTGCTGATATTGTACACTGCTATCCTGGTAGGCTGCTACCCATGATGGGATCAAAGTTACTGCAAGGAGTAAGCCACTATCAGGTAACAGTCTCACATGAATTATCTTTCTTCACTGAAACTGTATCCACTGTTATCAGGATGAATAAAATGTAAAAACTCCCTATTATTGCAAGAAAAAGGTCCCAATAAGACAACTGTTGGACAGTTGGACAATTTACCCTCAGTTATATGAACTTGTTAGTAGGTTCATTATTATAATTTCTTTAATTTCTGTTTATGATTTAATGAAAAAGCATTAACAGAAAGTAAAGGACAAGCAAACATAGTGCAAGCAGTTTTTAGAAGACCAAATTTCCTTTTGAGAGCTTGTCAACTCACAGCTGACAGAACACTTTGTTGCAGTGTGAACCATAGGGTAAAAATCACTTTCTCACCAACAGTGACATGCTTGTAAATGTACCAAAGTCCATACTGACAATGCACATCCATCAACACACATAAATACATACTGAAGTTATTATTATTATGAAAATTGTTTGATAAAATAAAGACAATTTTTATAAAAAAGGGAAACAAAATGTTTCCCTTATTTCTAAACGATTCCGACTGCATTATTGTGGAAGGCTTAAAATCTACATCACCTTCTGAACATCTAATCCTTTTTTAGTCACCTTACATTCACCATTTTTTTAACAAGGACACAATGTTATTTTCCAAACAAGTTTCCTGGAAATGTCTGTTGATAAATGTTTACAATTTTTACACAGAAATATCTATGGCCTGTTATTACTACTACTATGTACACAATTATTTATTCACCTTTCTAAAACCTTAAATACTTTTTTAATAAAAAGGGGGGAAAAAGAGGACTCAAGACAACAACCATACAAAAATGGTCTAAAACCAAATCATCCAGTCACATATAAAACTAACACAATTCATGATTTAATGCACATCTAAATTGCTATAGCTCTTTGCAGTTACCAGGAAGCCAAGGCAAGTTTGTATGTATAGTATAATTCAACAACAAGATGATTCAAAGCACCAAAGAGAACCATTAAAACAACAGAGAATTAGAAAGTAGGAAATTAAAAAAGTATGGTTTAAAATGGGCAGCATGGTGGCTTAATTGTTAGCACTGTTGCCTCACAGCAAGAAGGTTCCTGGTTCGCCTCCTAGCCAGATGTAATTCTGTGTGGAGTTTGCATGTGCTTGTGTGAGTTTTCTCTGGTTTCCTTTCACAGTCCAAAAACATGTATGTGATGTTGATCGGGAACTCTAACTTGCCCATAGGTGTAAGTCTGTGTCAATGGTTGTTTGTCTATGTATGTGGCCCTGCGATGGATTGGCGACCTGTCCAGGGTGTACCCCTGCCTATTGCCTGTGATGGGCTGTGATAGGCTCCAGCAGACCCCAATGACCCAGAAATGGATTCAGCGGGTCTAGAAGATGGATGGTTTAAAATTTTAAAAAAGAAATAAAGAAAAAGGAACAATAGACAAAAAGAGTAGTTAAAATATGATCAAGTTTTGAAACTCAAAACGTGCAGACCAGTACAACTAGAACTGGGTTTGAACTGAGAATATATTTACAAGACAAATAAAAGAAAAAGAAGAAGTAAGGTCAACAGTAGATTTTAATTATGATTTGGTGTGAAAGCAGTGAACCTCAAAGGCTGAGTCTTTGAGGAGGACAGATTGTGAACTGTCCTGCCTTCTCTCTTTACCTGTCCAACAGAGACTATGTTCTAAAACATAGCAATGCTATACTGTTAGACACCTTAAAATGTATTTATAGGAAGAATGGGACAAAGTGCAACATTACAAGATAATGACTTGTTGGAGGCCTCAAAATCATCATCATCATAATTATTATTATTACTAGAAAAAACTACCTTATCAGCTATTGCATACTTAAACTATAACTTACTGCACCTACCAGTCGTCTAAATATGGTTAGTCTTACAAAAAAATGGAAATATGTCACAACACACTAACAACACAGTAGATTTCCTGAATTCAGTTCATGATTTTACTGTGCTTGGTCCTTTTTAGACTCAGATCTCTATGTACTCAGTGGGCTCAAATATGGAAAAAGTACAGTGTGCGTGTGGATCACTTGTGAAACGTTAAGGAGGGTCAGAGCTGAACTGTGATTTCACCAGGCCTGCGTCAGCAATGCAGTGCATTTAGAGGATGTCTTGAGCCCAAATGAGGAAGCCACTGGATGTATGAAGCACAGTTGTATCAAGTGCATCAAATCCCTGCCCTCACCAAACAAAATCTTAAGATAATTAAATAAACTCTTACCAACATTCATTGATCGACGTCCCATCCCCATTCCCACCCCAAAAGATTATTGAATTCCTGTCCATGAGATCATCGTAAATATGAGATGTGCAAAAATTTATTGTTCAGTGTATAGGGGTACAGGTTGTCATGGTGACAGAAATTACCCTAAATAAACAGATTAGTTGATTATCTTTGCCCAGAAACATGTAAACAATACAACCAGATCAATACAAATTATATTTCACTGTCAGGAGCATGCATACGTATCACACAGGGCCACTGACACCACTGATTTATCCCATCCCAAGGTGGATCCATTCTTTTGGACGTATTCTGGGAAAATAACAATCCATATTGTACTCATCTTTCCTTAACATCGTCAATATCTACTTAGGTAAATCAGTTGATTCAACAGGGATATATAAAACAGTAATTTTGGTGAACGATGCTGTGTCATTGTATACATACATACATACATACATACACACACACACACACACACACACGTACCC
>JAOWBL010003121.1:0-12686 GCA_028564865.1 Zenarchopterus dispar | reverse complement strand
TTTTGTACTTCTGTATTATTTTTGTGCTGAGCTGTGGTAACACACAAATTTCCCCCTTGTGGGATCAATAAAGTGTTCTTATCTTATCTTATCTTCCCAAAAATGCTTTGAAAGCTGACAGAGACTCAACGTAGTTTTTATTAGATTCCTATTTTAGAAATGGACATTTATCTGCCAAAGTGGCAGAAAGCCTTCTGAGATTTACTCAAGTGGATTCAAATCTAAAATTATTTAGCAATGTTTGGTGTTTTTATTTGACAATTTTTAAGGAATACAACTGGTCTTGGAAAGTAAGGTTTTGATATTGAAAGAGGCAATAATTTTTAGAAAATGTACAAGTGAAGTTAGCCCATCTTAAACTAGGCTAAAAAGCTGCTTGCTGTGGCCTCACAGTATCTTTTTATTAATTGTTTAATCTAACTCTCTACTTGAATTCCAATTAGAATTTTTCTAAATTAAAGTCATTAATTACAATACTTAAAGGAAGTTGAAGTTGAAGTAGCATCTGCTGCATATTTAAGAGCTAAGTGATGTTTCTGGTGTTTTGGGGAAGGTAAGCTAAGTGGATGGCAGCTGTAGCTTCATTTGTAGAGTCAAGAAAAGGTATTTCAAGTTAAATGGTCTTCAGCAATAAATTGTCGTAATACCTGATCTGAACTTCATCTAGGTGATAATAAACAAAAACAATGTGCTAAAGATGACAATGTGCAAACAATCAGAATTCCTTGTGGCTTGACTGAAAGCACTATAAACCATGCACAATGAAGGAGGAAAAAGTCAGTGAACCCTTGGACTTAAAAGCTGGTTGAATCTCCATTGGCACCAGTGATTTAAAGCAAGTGCTTCACTGCCTCTGGATTAGAGCTACATGAAAGGAGGAATCATTCCACAGTGACATCTACAAACCTTTAGCTGTTACTTGTGGGTCCATCTTTGCCTCACTGCGATTCAGAGTTGGGCCTTGGGAATAATTTTGGCTAAACAGTTTCCAGTGGCATTAAGTTTTGGGTTCTGACCAGACCACTCCAAAAGACAGCTTTCCTTTTTCTGAGGCATTCTGTGGTAGAATAACTTTTATCACTAATGTAATGTTTTCTTTCACCAACCAACTTTGGAATTCTTTTTCTTTCAGCCAGTGATCCAGGCCCTGAGGCAGTGAAGCAAGAATGTTGTTACCTCCACCATATTTCACCATCATGTTCTAATGCTCGCAAACTGCACCCTTTTTGCACCATATGTAGCACTGAGTGCTCCTTTGGAAACATTCACATTTTTTTTATTAGTCCAAAAAACATTTTCTCAGTTTCAATAGTTTACTAAGATGTTGTTTTGCAAACCTCAAGTGCACAGCAAAATTTTATTTTTGGGACTAGCAACTTCCTGTGTGGTGTTCTGGCATGGACACCCTGCCTGTTTGACAACTAACGTATGGTAAAATCAAGAAATGAGATATTTCCCAGTTCTAGTGGCATCTACAAACCTTTAGCTGTTACTTGTGGGTCCATCTTTGCCTCACTGCAATTCAGAGTTAAGCCTTGGGAATAATCTTGGCTAAACTGTTTCCAGTCTGGACTGATGGATGCCAAAACACTTAATCAGTTTTTCCAGTCCTATCCAGATCAGCTCTTGATTGTATGTTTTCTTCACAGGGTATGTCTCTAAACCACACCTCCAAACTTATTCCAGGTGTGCAAACAAGTGACTTAAATTAGATTTCACCAAAGTAATTAGTCAGAGGTATTTTACTCTTTCCTACAGCACTATGAATGTTTATTGGGTGTGTTTCACAAAAACATGAAATTGTGTTTCTTAAGCTTAAGGACATTGTGTTTATCTGGTACTGTGTCTTAGATTTAAATCAGATCATGTTTTATGGCAAACTGACATTTTAAAAAGGTCTTCACTGTTTTCTTTGCCAGTGTAGGATGCAAACATGAGAAATAATTGTTGCATGAATACAATGGAACATGATTCAGTATCCATAATGCAAATTTGTAGTCTTTTGTCATCAGTGGACACGTAAAAGAGCCAGCAGTTTAAATAAAAATAACAAAGGTACTTATAGTTATATATGGTTTTTGAAAACTAGAAGAAGAAAAGATGCTTAACATGTTTATTTTGGCGCGTTTACAAAATCAAGTCTATTTCAAAAACAAACAGCCTTTTTTCTTTCTAAAAATTATATTATTAGTTTTGACAGTGAATTTTTACATCAGAAAAGATGTATAGTTTATAAGAACATCAATAAGAAATGTATTGTGAACAGAAAAGAAATGTTGAAATTTACTATCACAAAATCAATGTAAAGTAATTTCACGTGTTGAAAAGTTCCCTTCACTGCAGTATCTGCTCTGTCTCACATCTGTAAATGTTCCATACTTTCGTTTAACATATGGAGCATCTAAGAATAACTTTTAATAATGTCAGAAGGGATGCACTCTGAAATTCCTGTGTGGTGAAGTTTGAGAGAGGCTCGCGCTGAATGTCAGATGGCTTCTGAGCTTGATGTAGAGGGTCCGTGATCCTGGGGCCCCACGTGTGACAGCTTTCTCATCAATCATTCCCGCATATTCTTTCAGTAAACTTTTGACTCATAATCTACCTGGCCTGCTATTGCTATCCCTTTGTGCTAAAACATGTTTGTTTTTCTCCTTTTAGTCACTTTGTCAAGCCTGGTTATAAAGTTACAGGCACACTAGCAGTGGGAGGCAGTCCTGGCTTTACTCAGCTGTACCATTTTTCTTCTCAGACCTGCCTTTAGTTTCGAATACTTTAAAGCAATGGAAGTGCAGTCGCACATGTCTAAGCTATATTGAGTACCGTACAATTGGTTCCTACATATCAGGTCAAAATTACGTGTCTCTGCAACATAAACACACAGGGATGTTCCATTCCCACCCAGTATCGTCCCAAAACCAATTGAACATGTTTACCTCTATTGATGACCTCATACCTCAGAGATGCCTGAGATCATTGTGGGAGCTCCATCTTTTAGACAGAGAAATCCCCGCAGGTTTCTGATCAGGACTTGCCAGGTTTCGATAAAGGAGGTTCCATCCCCACCCCAAGTCTCCATAGAGATTGAGCTGACTAATAAAAATAGCTTGGCCTCTGTGTTTACTTAGATTGGGCTGTTACTTGTTACTGTATTTTCCTATTCTCCATCTCTCATTCACTCCCTTTGTTTCAGCAAATGTATAGCTTGACTTGTTTATTCTTTTGTAGAAAAACGTTTTAAGTCCTGTTTGAGCTTGGATATTAGCTATGTTGATGTAGACATGTTATTGCAGAGCATCACTTTCCAAACTCTTGGAAAACATTTTCTTCATCCACCCACTGTTTTTGTAGTCATGTGCAGTTCTGTACAGCATGGGCGCAAATGCACTTTTCAAGTAGGATTGACGTGCAATGCTTAGACAAAGAGCTTCAAGAAGAAGAGAAATTAGAGCCAGATCGGTGCTTTCTATTCCTTTCTAAGTGAATTGGAAATAAGATCAACATTATGATGGACCCAAAAACATTAAACTGAGAAGACAACTAATTGTTAGCTGGTGAACTTAATGGATATTTTCTATTTAATGAAGTGTTTTAAAAAGGGCCATGTGTACGATTAGCTTCCGACTTAGACATTTTCCAGGCCCTCATCAATGACCAGAGAAGCATTCTGGTAAAAAGTAAATAAGCAAAGAGATAAACCTTAAACTAGATAGCACCAAATATTATTTGCTTGATTTTCCTTTATTTACATCTGTCTATCTATCTATCCATCTAGCTATCTATAAGTCTATCTATACTGTATATATGTATTGACATGTATAATTAACAATGCTATATTTTTTCAATTGTATACCTACTCAGATTATATATGTAGAAAATGAAATTAAAAGCTGATGGAAATGTAGAAGAGAGAAATTGTAAGCAGAGGTTATCGCTTCATAACATGAAGCAACAAAGTATGTCAGTTTTAACAATATGATCCATTACTTGGTGTGGTGTGATACTGTGTTGTAAAGCTCAGAACAAGTAGTTGATATTTTGTCTTTCACTACATGTAGTTCTACATAGTTAGAATATTTGTCTGAGAGACATCGTGGTACTACCTACAACATCATCTTGTCACAGGAAAAAAAAAACAAGGTGTAAGGTATGGAAGAATCAATGCATTTGAGTTTTGCTATGGGGTTGTTTGCCTTTGACAGAAAAGAAACTTTGTTCCAAAAGAGATTAAATCACTCTTCTAAAAAAATGTGTTCTTAGAACAAAAGAAAAATGCTGCTGCCGGTTCATTTGTTTTCTTTTTAAAATTTATGCCATTTATTAATTCCTGGTGCATATCCATTGACAATTTCAGTTGGTGTTCAGTTTCCTTGGAACAGAATGATAATAAAAATATGAGCTCAATATGAGCTCAGCTTCAATGGCACAAAAACAATAAAAATAAATAAATGATGCTATACTGTAACCTGTACCGTATCACGCAATGAGAAATATTCCTTTATTTTTTTAACCATGTTTGAAACAGTGCAAGTCTAGTTAACGGATTATTTCCACACGCCTGATGCAGCTGCCAGTTCTGTCAGTGTTTTGTGTAATGTTAACCCCGAGCTCAAGATACATGCATCATATTGGACTTTAGAAACTGCTGTAGTTGTTTGGAAAAGTCAAATGACTCAGCTCATATTTACATCTGATCCATGCTATTGTAGCGTAATGGAATACCAGGACAAGCTGACAGCACCCAATATTGTTCTTCTTTCTTGAGGCTCATGCCATAAAAAGAATTCTGACTACAATCCAATCAGTCATTCAAAGGGAGTGAGCCAAGAACTTGTCTGAGCTGGAACAACAGTCTTTCTTTGCGAGTGCAGGACCTTGTCATACTGTTTACATGCTTTTTCTCTGGCTGGCTGAATCAAGTTTTCAGAATATCCCTTGTGTACTTTCTTGTAGACCAAACATTTTATTTCCCAGTGAAGAAATGTAGATTTCATTTTGTTGTGGTTTTCTCTTAAGAGTATTCCTTCACATTTTTGTGTTAAGGATAGTTCATGGTCTGCTTCTACCTTCTGCTTTTTCCAAAAAAAAAAAAAAAAAAATGTTAATATATAATGCAATACTTAAAATGTCTTTTAAGATATATAGATATATGTACATATATATGGATGTACATTTATATATGTGTGTGTGATTTGTTTGAAATAGACGAAAAACTCAGTGTGAATGTGATCATGCAATGGAAACCATGGCTCTAAAGCAGAATTCCTTGCGCGCATCATACTGTGTTAAGCGACTGCATAGCAGGGCACTTTAACAAAACAGAGGAGTGAGTCAGCCTTTTTTCCAGATAAACATACAGTAAGCAGATGAGACACATTTAGCAGGATGTGATGAACAAATAAACCACAAAAACCCATTCATCCAGCACTCTCCATTCACCGCTGCACCCTTCCCTGCCAGTGATGACACCACTGATGATGACAACAACACCCCGAAACTACCGTTCAGATACTCTTTCATCTGTTTACCACACCAGACAGCATTGGCCAGGCTTAGAGATTTATAATACTCTTTTTGCTCTTTTTCCATGTGAAAGCTAATTTTAGGCACACTGTAAACCACAGCTGTCACCACCTGCAAAGCAGAACCTTGAGTTTATTTTAAGAACTATAGCGACTCAGAAGAGTTATTTCTAGACCAAAAAAAAAAAAAAAAAAGTATCAAATAAGCCCATGACAAACCAAGATGATGGCAAACAACATAAATAATGACAGTTGACCATTAAGTTACATCAGGGTCTAAATATTCTGAACCAGCAGCAAGATAAGTATAAACCTTTCTTTCTCAGACTTTAAGTTTGTTTTTTTTTTTTTTAACTTAGGATGGCCTTCCTGACACAGCTCCTGGGATCTATCCAGGCTTGGGAACAGCACCATGAGTTTCTGGGGCAAAGAAGGCATTGTGGGTTTCATTGTCTTGCTTTGATGTGTTACTGGGCTGGGGTTCAGTTCAGCAACCTTCCATCTAGATCTTTCATCTAAGAATGAAAAAGAAACTCTCAGGCAATTGACCCCTACCTTGTTTGTGTAGGTTTCTTATGAACCAAAATTCAGGTCCGTATCAAGCAAATACTGCTCTTAAATATTTGTAGCTTAGATGCAAATAAATATGAGTGTAAAGATTTATACGGACTACTAAATTGTAATTAAGAAAGATATCATACAAATTCAACAAAATATTTGACAACTTGTATTATATTGAAGGAACATTTCTACCAAAATACCACGATAAATTTGAACAATAATACCGCAAAAAAGCTGGCAAGCAATGTGAAATGTTTCTTTGTTTTTCCAAGAAAATACAAAAATAATATAAAATAGTTTACTGCACTTCAAAAAAGACAGCCAGCTCTCTTTGGGACACTCTGAACATGTAAACTGTCCATCACCAGGCTACAAGTTACTCCTATTGACACTTCATCCAATGATGCATCATGGAACATATTCTGTTCCTTAAAAGTGGGTTGATCAAAGCAGTACCACGGATTTTGAAAGATCCACCCTGCAGAATGAAGGAAGGGAGCTGAACGTCACACTCTGCCCCCTCAAACCATTGACTATGAATATAGCAACATAACACTTTGCAATCAGGCTTTTGTGCTTTCGCTATGAGTTATTTAGGACAAACATAGACAGACATTTCATTAACCCCTGAGGAAATTGTGTTAAAGAAAATGTATAATACTGCCTCTTTAAAGGACAGAAACAGACATCAGTAATTTTATAGACATTAAAAGTTATCTCAACAAAAACCTAAACCTAAATAAGTCAGACTATTTGTAACCAAAATGGTGAGTTTACACTCAAATTTTAACTACTTATGCTAAGTACACATGAGGCTCTGGCTAAAATACAATGCTTTTTCTTGGTTTCTGTCTGGAAATTGTGAGTCATAAGAAAATTGTTTCAATTCATCTCCAGAATTATCATAAAATATGATAAATGCTGACTATAAAGAATGTACAACCAGCCATGTGCTTTTAAAGTAATTTGAAGAGAGCAAAAGTTTCTAAAATCAATCTTTGTCTGGCTTCATTTGTGTCTGGACTTCTGTCAAAACTACAAGAACACTGATCCATCATTATATTCTATTGCCATAACAGGGATGCAAATAGAAAGCTGGAGGAAAAACCAAGAATGATGATGATCAATGGCAGATTAGGATCCAAGCTGCACTTGGCAGGGAGTATATCACTGGGGTTGTTTGTGGTTGAGTGGCAGGCTCCATTTCTTTCCAAATTATCTCATCAACCTTTGTAGAAAGAGGTCTTTGCCAACTGTCACTTGAGCATCCTGCTCAAGTGAAATTATAAAATTCTAACATATTTTGTATGTGTGCCATCACATACAAATAAGGTAGACAGAAAGCTGTCGCCAAAACTTGTAGGAAGACATAGACCTATTTATTGCTACTGGATTTATTTTTACTGTTACTAGGCATAACAACTATTATAGTGCCTGAAAAAATATGTGACTTCCTTGGAATTAGCAGGTTTTCTGTATTAACTTGCTATAAAATGTATCATCTACTCTGAATGTTTAATGGGTGTGTTCAATAAAAACAAAGTTATTGTGGAAGTTAATTAAAGCTTAAGCTACAAGGTTCCAGTGGCTTACACTATCATCTCATTGTTACGAGTTTAACAATGGAAATTTACTGTTAACCCACTGTGCCCACCAAGTGGTGAGGGTGGATTTCTTCAAACTTTACCTAAAACATGAAAGAAGTCAAAATTTCCCTCTCTAAAGCTCCATTCAGGCCTAGCATTAACATGCTTACTAGTTGCCAGTGCCTATCTAAAGTGTTCCACCACTAAAATGTGTACCCTATTTAAAAAAAAAAAAAAGAAAAACTGAAACAGTATGAAGAATCATCACAAGCTTTTTTATTTATTTATTTTTTATTTATTTTTTCCATTTTTTGCAATATTATAAATAGTGGTAAGGTGCAAATAAGGTGCATAGAATGCAAGAGAAGTGCTGTGACAGATGCAAAGAAAAAAACTAAAACGTAAAGAGGTGTCCTTTTTGAGCAAAATCAAATGTATCATTGCTTGGCTAATGATGTAAGTTTATTAGATGGCCCCAGAGTCCATCACAAGACACTTTAATCTTCAGACTATGAAAACACTGTGAAAACAAGTATCAAAGACCACCTTCAAATGTGTCCTGAGTGGGCAGATCTGACTCCATTCAGGAATGTGTTTAGATCTCACATCAGTACAGCCACTTGTGGCCAGCTTTTAATGCAAAGTCTGAATGCCCATACTGTAAGTGACCGTAACTTATAAGTGGATTCTAAGTAGATTCAAAAGCAGAGATTCTGGCTGTAACTTTGATGGTGACTAGATTTTGCTCATGATTTGTTTTGTGAAAAACAAATGATGGGCTATGCTTTACATCATATCATACCACCACAATCAGCCTGGGGCACATTGACGCTGACCATGCCCACACCTGACAGGGAAGACCAGCCTAAGAGACACCTACCTTCCCAGGGCCAGCACACCGACTTTAAGACTTTAAAGTGGTTTAATCTCACAGGGTTTTTTCTTTCTAATTTCTACTTGCCACCATTTTTAAAAAAATATTTGGTCAAGGGTCATGCAGGGGTCTCAGTAAAGCACCTAGAGACAATTTGTATTGTAATAGATGCTTTGTAAACAAAACTGAGCTGATCTGAATTGAATTCAGCACTGATTGAATAGAGCAGTCAGTGACCAGAAACATTAGTGATTTGCTATTCACTGTGGAGCACAATTTCGAAAAGACTGTCTTTCGATTATAAGTGTCTTCTGAAACCACACACTGGTGAGTATTACGCCTTCATGGGATCACTGAATGAGCAGCTGGAGAGTGGAGGTGGAATGAAGATGGGATCCCCAGACTCTTGATACCACAATTTCAGTGTGAAAATTGCTAGAGTTTGTGTCTTTCACTTCTCCTCAAACCAGTGGATTCTCTATTCAGAACGTGGGCAGTACTGGCCTTATAAGTGTATTGTCCACCCTTGCAATGCAAGTGGACCACAGAGTCTTGTCATAAGGCTCTACTGTTTTCTGTTTTTCATTTCTGACATTGGCATCATATACCCAGTGTGCATTGTATAGAAAACAGTTGTTCATACAGGAGAAACTAAGAAACACTCATTTGTCTTTGGGTGTTTTAGCTTTAACAAGCATGGATTCAGCCATGAGGATGCAGCACTGCACTATTGTGTTTGAAGAAACCTTTCACACCATAGATTTGTAGAACTTATTTGTAAATTAAGTTAAATATGAACATGAAAAACACTTCACCTTAGCTCTTTGTTATGCAAATGAGGACATCTGCTTTTGCTTGCTGTGTAACTTGTAGTAGATACTGTAAGGAGAAGTCAGAGAGTGATGTCATGGGAATGACATGCTGTGTCATTGTGGGCTAATGGTTGCAGCTGTCTAAGTTCCTTCTGATGCAACCATTCTGATGCAGGACACCTGGGAGTGAGAATTGTCTGACAAGTGCTCATTTAAAGGGTAAAGAGGGTGAGGAGGATGAGGACATGACCACAGAATTGTGTGAGGGGCCATTTGAGGCCAAGTTGAGAAAGCTTGGCATGAGGCCAAAGGGTGTTTTATAAGGACAACTGGCATGATATCAACTAGAAAGCATCAAACAGTAAGAGTACAAGGAGCCAACTGTGGTGTATAGAATTAGGTTGGTAAGCAACTGCATTAGTGGAAGGTTGACTCAGGTCAGTGACTGATAGAGCGAAGGATCCTCAACACTTGTGTCTAACAACCCACCCTGGGGCTTTCATCCTGCTTTAAAATCACCAGACCATAAAATTCCACTCCAGACTAGAAATATATCTCAGGAGATGCACGCACAAAACTTATTCATACTGAAGGACAACTAAAAATGCTTCTGTATGCACAGTGCCTAAAATAAGAAGATACTATGGTTTGTAGGATTAAAGAAACTGCAATCCATCAATTTAAAAATGTATTAATAGTAAAATCCCTGCACTCGTACGTACTATTAAAGAAGATATACTCTGCCCTTTTTTCCAACATTTTCTGTCTTTTCCCTCAGAGTTTCCTTGGGTCTTAATGAACAGTCTTGTCAAAATGCCACAGAGATCCAGAGAGCAAACATACACTTTTTAACGATGTCTCTGCATTTCTGTTCATAGTAGAGTGCTTTAGAGTGGAATTTGCCATTCCACTTGATTGCTTTTCTCTTCTGTGAGGTGTGCCTGTTTTTAATCATTGTTACAGTTTTGTGCTACTCACTTGTTAGAGACAGTACGTACAGCAAAATGCGACAATTAGATATTTTCAGACAAAAGAAGTTTGCAAGATTTTTCTCAACATACTGTAATGTGAGAGTCTTTGTGTGTGTGTATGCATGCATAAGACATAAGGAAACCTGTGTTCCTTTTTCTGAAAAGACAGTTACCATGCCTTGTTTTTCTCCCAGGCCAATGATAAGTCCCATTCCAAGTGTTAAGATTCTGCACTCTCTAACAAGTCAAAGACAATAGTGCTATTTGTGTCTTTGTGCATACCTGTACTACTTTACCTATTCTATCCAGAACCTCCTTATTGTGTCAAACAATAGCAAGCTTGTGTGTTGTGGGCCAGGGAGCATGCTGAAAAAATTATCATAACATCCTGTATGCATACAATAACACTACTGAATGAAGTAATATTTCATCTTAACATTATTCTGCACATAGATTAATTTGTTTTCAATTAAAATCTAATGTCAGTACTTAAATAAGTCACCAAGTGCCCCTTAACCCAGAAGTAAGTGCTGAGGTCCAAAAAATTAAAAAAATAAAATGATGCCACAATGGAAACACTGAAGTACTTTCATGTCCACTTGAAGTTGGCTACAAAACAGTCATTTCCCACAGACGTCATGTTTAAAATGCAAAAATTTAAAGCAGATATTACCAGTTCACATTCTGCTCCAAAAAAAATTAATAGCTTGTTTTTTGTCTTGATAGTTTATTTTCCAAGTTTTGACAACTCTATCTGGAGTTGGTTTGAGGTGGAGCGTGTCTTAAGTGAATTAAGACTAATGTTATCCATAAATAAGGATGGGGCTGTTCCTACTGACAGGCTGTGGCCATGACCCAGAAGATATAAAGCTTGTTTTCCCAGAGCTGTTCCCCTGAAAACAGCCAACCCATTGTCATTTCATGCTGACATTTAGTCATTTTTCCACTGACTGCCATAACTTGACTTTAAATAAGTGATTAATTTAAATGAGGTTAACATAAACTTAAATGTTTAAATAGATTATTTTTATTATTATAAACACAATACCTTCAATCAGTGGTCATGTGTTGGCTGTCTTTTTTTTTTTCTTTTATCTATTTATGGCTATTAGGATGTTTTTTCCCCACATTTTGACAAACAGATGTCAGTACTCAATAAAAGTAAAAGTAATATGACAGACAAATATAGAACCTGGGAAAAGAGATTATGTAGCAAAAAGAAAGATGAATAAATCCACCAAAGTCTTACAATTTTTCTCCACTAGCATGTCTGTCTCCACTTGCCCATATATAATTCATTCTGCAATGAAGTCATGGTCTATAAAGAGGTGGAATATTTGTCAGTCCATGTTAGGCTGCACTCAGAGGTAGACTGAATTATTTCTTGTCTACTAGCAGGCTTTTATTGTTTCATTGTGGCTTGAACATACCTAAATCCATTTGGGTTTTATTTTAAATAATGAATATTTTAAATAATGATATAATTAAATCATTAATCATCAGCTGGACAATGAATGGAAAAAAATTTGGAAATCATAAACATATGAGTCATAGACAGCAAATAAATACATTTGAGACTGATGTTTGTCAGCGATAACATAGGTTTTTCTATTACAGGCACAAACACACTGTCTTTGCTGACATGAACTGTGGCACTTTGGGTTGGAACTGCCTGAACATGTAGGCATGCATAGAAATAAGGTAAACATCGGCACGAACCCAGACTGGGCTGCCTTACAGAAGTATTATGTATCTCCACTGTTCTCAGCTTGACATGATCTGCTTCACAGTGTAACTGCCAGCTTGTTTGATCCATGGCTCGAGACAGTCAGTGTCTAGAACCAAGCACTTGAGCTACATTTCATCCAAATGGCCCTGCCCGAGCTTCTACAAACTGTTATAAGAAAAAAAGCAGTCCATGTATGAGCTCATTTTACCCACAGGTTTCTATTTTACCCACAGCTTTCTTCAAAGATGTTTTGCCCATCATAACATCTGATATGATTCAAATAATAAACTCCAGTCAGGTTTTTGTGCTCATCACAGGACTGAAACTGCCTTCGTCAAGGTGTTCAATGACATTTACATAACTACAAACCCTGGAAGAACCATAGTCCTGGTATTATTAGAACTTATCCCAGCATTTAACACCATTGACCATGGTATATTTCTAGACTGACAAGATAATTTGGTTGTAGTTTCAGCCACTGTACTTGATTGATTCGCATTTTACTCAAAGGACAGGGATTACTTTAGGTCAATAGGTAACTATACAATGGAATTGATTATATATAAAAACTCGTTCCTCACCCTCCGTGGGTGGTGTCCCTTCTAAGCTCGGGTCCTCTACCAGAGGCCAGGGA
>JAOWBL010003120.1:0-12687 GCA_028564865.1 Zenarchopterus dispar | reverse complement strand
ATCACGATGATGATGACAAAGACAATGACAATAGCAAGTGCTTCAAACACAGTAATAGTGATTGAAATGAAAATCAGTAACATCTCACAACTATTCATGACTCTTACACCACTCCCAACCAGTGTTCAAGAAGGTTTTCAATAAATATTTTTATTGTTGCATGTAATCAATCAATCTTCATAAAACGTTTATGTGTCTCAGAGCTTTAGTAATCTATAATTATCCATGAAAATGCAAACCAAAGAGACTGCAGCACAACCCATTGCAATGACTCACGTTTGACACCCTCATTTGCCTGAAGCTGAGTAGAGCTCAACTTTAGGGAAATTAGGTCGATGATCTTTAAAACCCAATTTCTAATGCTGGATGTACATTGCATGTGACAAATCGCTCGCATTGCACATATCCCATTCATTTTCTATGGAGGGAGGGATGCTGGGAAGATAGCGTGTCTGGGCAGCACGTTGAAAAGTTGAGCTCTATTCAACTTAATGCAAATGAGGGTGTCAAACGTGAGTCATTGCAAGGGGAAGGCTCTATGTCCGTTGCATGAAGAAAAAAAAAAAACAGGTCATGTGCACAATAAAATGAATGCCAAAACAGCATGGAGGAAAAGTTAATTGTTGCATGCATTTTAGGTATACCCTGGTTCTTTGATGTACTGTTCCACCTTGCAGCAGTACATCAAACTGCTGTGGTGACATTATTAAGTACTAATAGAAAATCTTTTCATTCTGGGTTGTTGAATGAGATGGTGGAATTCCCCATCCTGCTGCCAGAACAGCGGCTTCACCTGGTGGCTTTGGTGGCAATTTCCTAGCAAGTTTAACAGCAACAGTCCTCTTTTCGTAGTTAACTTCCTCAAAATCTGAAAAAGGTATCAGCTGCATTTTACACTCTAGTGGTCTTTTTTAAAAAAAACCTCAAAATCCAAGCTAGAATATTCATGGTTGGTGACAGTATGGTATACATAACATCACAAACTATTTTATCCATTATTTGTTTGATTTTTCAAAGATCACATATTTAAGTGATTAAAAGCTTATTATTTTTTCTCTCAACCATCTGGTTGAATTAATTTGTTTTGTAATGATTTGTTACATAAAAATAGTGAAGTTAAATCTGGATGTGGCTGAAAAATTCAAGTACATGCCTCCAAGCGACCAAATAGGGGGAGCAATGCGACTGCATGTGAAATTGCTCGCATGCAGTGGACATCTAGCCTAAACTTCCATACTGCTTGATTATTATTATTATTATTATTTTTTTTTTTGTCCAGAGTAACTCAAAATAAATTCAGAAAAAAACTTACAAGGGCACAGTTAACCAAAACTTAAACTTATGGCAATGTTTACTCAGGGTGTATTGAGAAAGTCATAGGGTTAGCTGGCCAGTTTGGAGCTGATCCCAAGAAGCATTGCTTTTTCCTTCTCAGTTCAGACTTAATGTATTGTTACAGATAAGTCTGGGAAGCAAAGACCATAACTCCTAAAACTTTTCCCAAGAATGCAAGTCTGTAAGCAGGATGGTAAAATACCACGAATAGCGTTGTGAATATGTATATTCTAATGTCTCAGTCTCTGGAGGCCAAAGCGAAACAAGCATATAAAGTGGCTTTGAGATTCGTGATGAACCTCACATGGAGTGAATGAATGAATGAGAGACTGTGAGGATATTAAGCACCCCCATAGCAGCAAGTAGAGAAGTCTGAGATGTTTAATAAAGTCAGACAACTGTAACAAAATTCTGTTATTGAGAATGTTTCATTATAAATAAAGCATGGTTGTAACAAAATAACCTTTCTGAGGGCTTAATTTGTTAATGTTTTTTGATGGTACTATAGACCACACATGGTACATGTCACATAAGGGCTAATAAAATTCCATAAATTTTTATAATAGGTTGAAGCTATTGTCATTGTGGAGTGAAGCAAATGTTTACTTACACACACTCAGAAAGCATTTGCCTGTTAGGATAGTAGGTAATTCAATTCAATTCAATTTTATTTATATAGCGCCAATTCACAACAAATGTCGCCTCGAGGCACACAACAAGAACAAATATTTAAAGATATTATATTTATACATTATACTTCCAGTTACTCACCAATATACTTGCAAATGGGAAAATCAACCCCTATTGGTGAGATGAGAGAAACTAAACTAAAAGATACACTTCAATCATGTGGGGAGTATGTGCTTTAATCATGTCTGAACAGTTTTAGTTGAAATTTTAAACACTGAAGTCTTGAGACATAGAGTATCAATGAAGAATGTTTCTTTGTGGACGGAGGGCACTCTAGACATTGGTCTGCTCAAACATTTAACTACAGAGTTCATCGCCTGTCTCCTTTGACAAAACTGTTTAAAACTTATGCAAATGTAAGGTATTTGTTATAGATTTATCATGTACGAAGATTAATAAGTCATTCTCACAGTTATATGACATAGTGCAACAATATAATCCTTGAAAGTGTGGAGATGAAGACTCACATGATGAAGACTCACTAATTACTGAAGGTGTTATAGGCTATTTATACAGCTAAGGAAAAATATCATGATAACATTTCTTTATCAACATTTGTTTTGCAACAAGGATTATTTTTCAGTCTTGCATAATCTGCCTCACCACCAAGAAGTGCATGGAGAGGCCACAATAGGGAGGAATCCAGAAATGCACCACATTTGGGGAGAAGACTAGCTATGGGTCTCATTAGATCTACATTATTTTTCTAAGATCTGGGTTTTGTTTATGAATGGTCCTGTCAAGGATGGTAACCATGCATCTTTTCAGAGACTTATAGATGATGGTGTAATCAGGTCATGTATACTTCAGAGCCCCACGTTTTCAAAGAGGCTTTTATGCACCACTTTCCTTCTTTCTGGAGGATGTAAATCATCCTGAGCATTCGCCTGAGAAAGTCCTGCCCAGCACTCATCCTTGCAGTCTAACACACAGCAGTACACACATCCACTGAGTGAAACTGTGATATTGCATTTGCTGGTTTCAAGACACCAAGGGCTCGCACAAGAAATCTTTTAATCTCAAGGGTAAGATCTGTTCAACAAAGCTGCCCTAGCTACCACAACCAGTACCTATTACCACCACAATGTCCAACAAACCAAAGTAAAACCAAAATAAAAAAAACTCATTCTGATAGGTTAGCTAAAATGAACAAAAGGAAGGGAGACCTCTCAAACCAACCCACCAAAGGGCTGTAGTTTTGGGCGATCTTCCTTTACCCAGGCCCGACATGAAAACCAAAGTTGAGGGGAACAAAAACATGAAAACACCTAACCTACCACTTGAAATAACAGGGGAAAACATTACAAATAACTCAACTGACTGCTGCTACCAAAACTTGGTGAATAATTGAAAAAGTGACATGCTCAGGGATCTACACACAATGAACACAACTAGTGTGGGTTACTATCACATGAAACTACGCACTTCTAAAGGTGCTCAATGACATCCACAAAAATACAGAGTGTCGTAGAACCAGAGTGCTGGTATTATTGAACTTCAGCGCAGCATTCGACATTATTGACCATGGTATATTACTAGAGTGACTGGAGAATTATGTTAGACTTCTTATGTCAGTACATGACTGGTTTAAGTCTTACTTAAAGGACAGGAAATACTTTTTGTCAGTTGGTAACTTTACATCTGAAGTAGTTGTAGTACTTAAGTATCTAAAGTAGTAGTTTTTGGAGTAAAAGAAGAAGGATCAAAGGAGTAATATCTCAGAAGGATCTTGAAAAGCTCACCCACATGTTTATCTTCAGTTGAATGGATTACTGTAACAGTCTCTTCATAGGTCTGCCTAAAAATCCAATGAGGCAGCTCCAGAAGATCCAGATAGCTGTTGCTCGACTTCTCAGGAGAACTAAGAAAGTGGACCACATCACTCCAGTTCTGAGGTCCTTACACTGGCTCTCTGTATCTCAGAGAATAGGCTTTAAAATATGTATGTTAGTTTATAAATCAATGAATGGTTTAGGACCAAAAGACATCAGACTTGTTGCCATATCAACCATCCAGACCTCTCAGGACATCTGGTTCAGGTCTGCTCTGTGTCCCCAGAATAAGAACAAAACACCGAGAAGCAGCATTCAGCTTTTATGCTCCACAGATCTGGAACAAACTTCCAGAAAACTGCAGGAATGTTGAAACCCTTAGTTCATTTAAATCAAGGTTTAAAATGTATTTGTTTAGAGCTCACTTTGACTGAATTATTTAAACCATTCTGAATTTAAATTTAAACATGGTTAATTTCAGTACAAAACTATAACTCTAGCTTAAGTCTAACTTTTTTTTATTATGCCACTGAACACTAACTTATAATCTTTTTTTCTTTCTCTTTTTACTTTTTATGTTTTCATTATGTAAAGCACCTTGAATTGCCACATTGCTAAAATGTGCTAGCAAATAAACTTGCCTTGCATTGCCTAATCAGAAAGACAAAGATATTATCCTCTTATGGAAAACAACAATTAGCATTAGTAAGCTTCTGCAAAAATTGAACCCCACTTCAGAAACAAATCTTAGGTTTTAGGAAGAATTGAAGACAAAGCTTCAGAAAAGAAAAAAAAAGTTTGATATTAAACAAAGGATTATGTCTGCAACAGATTTTCAGTCTCAGCTAAGAAGGACATGTCATCACAAGACAGACATAAGATGTCGATTCAGAGAAAATAGAGATATAAAACAAATTAATGCAAAACAAGTACAATTGCTACTGAGCTGGAATAGACAATGTCCTAGAAAAAGGAGGCAATTTCTTTTTCCTGACTCAAATGTCAACTAAAGGTCATGCAGCAGACTTCAGCTTTGAAGTGTGGGACACCAAATATCACCGAATCCATGTAGCCAATGGTTTTATTCATCACATCCTCTGTATCGTGATGGCGATGTTCATGATTATGAAAGGAGAATCATTAATCATTATTATTTTGACAGTCTTTTCTCTATTCAAATGTTACTGCCTGCACTTTTTATTCGTATGATAAAACCTTTGTTGAAAGAAACCAACGATGAAGTTGATGAGGTGACAGCAGTGTTTTGTGAACCACCAGACAAAGTAATTTTTTACTTCTGTCTCTTCTGTGTCTTCTAAAGTCATTCCTTGGTAAGCTTGCATGTAGGGAAATTAAAATAAATGCCCTGTATGGACTTCAGTAATCTATTCATAAGAAGTAGTACAGTAGTTAGTTATTTCTCCCCACTCTCACGAACAATGCAGCACATTTAAAAGGTTTGAGGATTGTGCAAAGCACTGCAAAATGGACCCACTGTTCAGCCTTGAGATCCAGATATCCTTTGTCTATGTTTGTGATGGATGGGTCAGAGAGCATGGCATTTAAAGTCTGCTTTTGAAGCATTCATTTTTCACTTCTACAAAAAATCTTTCATAAGCTTTTAGGATTAAAACTCTGTACGTCTGACTGAGACATCTATATGTCAATGAATAAAAGCAGTTTCTTTTGGCTTTTTCCTTTTTCTAGACGTCAACACAGCAGATCCTTGTGCTCGACATATTTGGCTTTGGTTTTCCAGTTGATGCCCTTCTTGATATGGCCCTCCCAATTGCATGTGTCAATGTATATACTTTGAAAATGTCTGAAAATTAAATAAAGTAATTACTTTACTAAAACTTTGGCCCATCTTCTGGATTATGACAATTAAGTAAAAAGAACACAATACAAAGAAACGTTTGGAAGGTATCATCTGTGTTTTACAGGGACAGGATCCAATTGTATCAGACTGTGAAATCTAAACTGGCAAAATTTGTATAACCATTGTTAAGATTTAAGGTTTTTAGTCTGTCACAAACAGTTTATGGCAGACTCTGTGCCCAGCCTGATAGCTTAAAAATAACATATAGTTTAATTGCAGTCTATTGTCATTTTCTCTTTAAGGCAGTGGAGTTTCCTGTGAATAACTGCATAAGATATTATTTCAGTGGAAAGTTAAAGGTATAAAATACTGTGTGTATTCAAAACGGTATGTTTTTTTGTGCTGAGTAAACAAAGTAGACTAAAGTTATGTTTATCAATCACAACAATAAAACTTGATGTGATGCTATATATATTTAAAAAAATACTTATTTAGCAGGTTGATCTTGGTTTAAAACAGTGTTAATTTATGTAATAGATAAAATGGCACCTTCTGATAACAAATGTTACACAGTTGAATCCAGTGCAACCTCCAGGCATGCATAATTGTGAAAAACATGTTTTTAATTTGTCCTGAAAACACAGAAACAAAAAGTACATTAGCACAGTGTCATTGTACACTGCAGAGTGTTAGGGTTTAATAAACAAGCATGCACATCGTTTTACACATTTTTGTCTAGATGTTAAAAACAAAGCTCTTGAAAAACAATGCATCTGTACACTCACAACATTTTATCCTAGCTGATTACATTCATGACTAACTTGCTGGCAAGTTAGGTGATTTTTTTTTTTTTCCATTCATGATAAAATGTAAATTTTATCACGAGAACATCCGACATCGTGGCCTGCTTACATAGAAAAAACAGAAAAACAACATCACAGTTTAGGGAACAACACATGCTCGCTCTCTCTCTGTCTCTCTCTTTTAAAACCATTATGTTCCCCTAAACTGCTTCATGTTTATTCTAATGTTTGGACCTTTTATCAAACTGTGGCGGGATGGCTGTTATTATCACTCTCTGGTCTCTTGCTCACTCATTGAAAGTTTGAGTTTGAATCTGTCAGCATGTATGTAATTAGACCATATACTGTAAAAGAGAAGCCGCTATTAAGCTGTGGATTCTGAGTGGTACGGAGGGGTTTCCATGGCAAGGAGTTTTGGGTGGCAAATGAGCTTTCTATGGTAAGATTAAGTGCAACATTTGTTTGGCTATGACTGGAAATGCACTAAAACTTTGGCAGTGATCCAAATCCAACTTTCATAAGTTACAGTCAAGCTCAATACACTATTGTATACAATGTTTTTACATGTGAATATATGCTGTCTCATAAGTTCTTACTGAAAGTGATGATAGCAAACTCTTCTATACTTGCTTCACCAAATTACTATGCTACCACCAAGATTTGACTTTTCAAACAAAATTAACCCAATTTTCCTTAAACGCTGTAAACGCTCTCTTTTTCTTTCTTTCTTTTTTTGTAATGAGATTAAAGCTGAAGCATTGTTGGCGCTAAAGATGAGCGTCTGTCCCCTTTCACCAAAAACAAAGCAAAAGAGTGCCACAGCACTTCTGCTACATCAACAAGATGATGACCACTGACTGTGTGAAGTATTCAGTGGTAAACATTCAATATTCTGACTATTTTAAATGTACTACCCAGGTACTAGCTGTTTAGATCACAATGACATCGTTTTTAGTGCAAATATAATCTTTCACTCAAACTAGTAAGTGGGTAAGTATAACCTTTGTCTCAAACGGCAGCTATCTAAGCCATAACTCTAAATATACTTTGTGTAAGCACCACAAATCATTTCTGAACATATGGATGAGACATTTGAATGTGGAGAGTAAAAATCATAAACATATGGGCAAATTACAGAGTTAGTGAGTTGTAGATATCTTTAGACACCCTGCTCTGACTTTGTACAGAGAATGAGAAGCTGACATTATATGTCCACGGCCAAAATCTTGAAAGCATCCAGTTGGATAAAGGATTTGTGTTCTGACATTGCTGTTATGTTTGGTTGATTTTGTTTCACATCTTAGTAATGCTAGAATAACAGTGCTGTGCAATATGAAAAAAGTTGTATCTTATTGATCTCACAATGTATTTATACCTGGGTAAATAGTTTCTTTCTGTAGAGTCCATTTCACTTTCTCTTTCTCTATTTCTTCCCAAGAAACTGCCCAACACCATAAAAACAAAACAAATAACAAGGCACCCTCACTCTCTGTTGCTTTCTTTTGCTGTCTCCTGTCCAAGTAACCATGACAAAGAAGCATTCTTTCAATATGGAAACACCTTCCCAAAATGCAGTGAGGGGTGAAGATATCATGACCAAGCATTCGGTCATGTGGCCCATTAGTTTCTGAGAGCCGATTTTGAAGCCCAGCTTTTCTTCGTGCAGGGCGCAGCCAAGTTGGTCAGTAAGCCAACAATAGCACACCCACCGCATACTAATCAAAGTTAGGTTTTCTCACTTCAGCCGCCGAACCCTGCTGAAATATCTGCAGCGCTGTCGTCAGACAGTTATAGTGAGATTTACCGTCTAACATGTTGGCTCAACGGCAAACTCAAAAGTGACAGTGGTGTTTAGCCTACTGGGTCATACAAACGGGTGTTTGCATCACTAAGCGCGGTAGCATGACGATTACAGATCATGAAGTAATAACAGTTAGCCACTGGCTGAGCCGACTGTCAATCAATCATATTAGAAATGAATGTATTACGTGATATATACCCTCCTGGCATGGTACAAAAAATTTTACCCGCCTCAGAGTCATAGATGTGAAATGAAACTGTTGAGACCAAAACGTTAGTTTACGGTTTTTTATATTTTCAACATGGAAAAACCAAGAAGGAAATTGTTCCGGGAAGGCAAAAAGTTTATCTGTGATTTTTACCTAGTGCCAGGAACCTAACTTCCAAACTGAGGCAGATGCAGAACAGAAGAAAAGTTGCAGTTCATCGACTGTCCATTGGGGGCTGGCTTCAAAAGTGGAGTAGAAAGTAAAGTAAAATTTCAATTTTCCAGTAATAAGCATCCCTGCCTGGATCAGGGGCCGGCCGGGGGTTGCACACTCATGGGGGATCCAGGGCCGCCTGGAAGGGGGGTTGAGTTGTTGCCAGGTGATGACGACAATAACTACCCTTGTTACTGTTTGTAGTACTTGTACTAGTTACAGCATCAACAATGATATTAGGATTAATATTATTATTGGCCCTATATACATTTGATAAAGGTTATACCAAATAATGGTACTAACCATTAAAATATATGCAGACACAAAAAAAAAGAAAAGAAAAAAGAAACATGAAAAGCATTAAGGCATGGGGTGCAACCTTACCTTAGCAAATATGACTGAGTCCCCACAGATCCAGGTTTGTGGATTTGCACCTAGCAACAGCAGAATTGTTAAGTTTCTTGTTTTTTACCACTTACTCTTGCATTGTGTAGCCACTGCTACCATAAACTACATAATTTCACTATGTTTTGGTGTGTGAGAAGCTGTAGTGCCTCTATTTTGGTCCATTCTGCAGCAGCAGGTTGTGACGGAAGTCATTGAACTCAATTTTAATGTATTATATAACTTTTCCGAACAAAGTCTCCTTCCTTTCGTTTTCTCCTTCCCCATTTAGTCCCGGCGCTGTTAAAATCAAACAAAAAAATAAGCTGCGTGCTCCCTCTCTCACACACAGTCGCTATGGGAATTACCATGGCAACTGTTGGCAAGTGATTCTAATATGGCGACGCTTGTGCAACGAAATGAAGACACCGTGACGTAGTTAACTCAAAAGTTTTTATTAGATCTGTGAAGCAGCTGGACAAATCTCCTCTATATAAGACACGTTTCTTTAATTAGAGAACTACATTGTTAGGGAAGACTATTTTTCCCGCATCTGGATATTAACAATAATGTAAAAAAAATCATCATCATCAGTGAAACAATATAATATCAATTTCACAAATGAGGGGTGAGATGTCCGGTGTCCCTTGGCCAGTGACATTATTGTAATGTATACCCAATTGTATTCCCTAAACTAATAAATAAATAACCACTAGCAGAAAAAAATAAGCACCTATTTTGGAACAAGCCACAAGAAGTTCCCCAAGCTTCACAGACAAGAAGAACAATACTCATAACAATAAAAGACGTGTAGTTGCTCTTTTTCCGTTTTGAACGCGGACCCGCTTTTCCCGAATGAGTGCGCGCTCCCGAGGCCGCGGGGACTCGGGGATCCAGTGATCTGGGGATCCAGCAGATAACGAGACAGGCATTATCTTTCAGACATCCTCTGCGCTATCTGTGTTTTCATCCAAAACGGATTTCTCGTAAACCTTTTGAGCTCAAGTCAAAATCCCCGAGTTTGTAAAGTCAGACTTAATAAAATGTGATTTTATAAACTCATTTTTTTTTTCTTTTAAACTTGAGGTGGAGCATACATGAAGAAAAACAAAAACTCTGAAAAAGTTGTTTTCTGGTCAAGTGGCCTCCTTTCAGAGGGTTTTCTCCCTGCAATAAGAAAGTGGCGTTTCTGTGAGTCCTGGTTGTCTTGACAGCAGGTGGATGTGTCGGAGCCTCCTCCCTCCTCCAGCCCTCGGGTCCCGCCTCCAGAGGTTCGGGCAGCTGCAGGATCTCCATTTCGCGTCGGAGCTCCTGGCAGGACTGATCGCCGCTGTCCTCTTCTGAAAACTCCGCTGAACTTGTTTATTCCTCTCCGAGAGTATGAACGTGGCCGTGGCGGAGGGCTGTTTTCTTTCCGCCCTGCAGCCCAACTCGTCCTGCACAGCCTATGTGCTCCCCTCGGACGTCCCGTGCCCCGACCCCACGGCGAAAGCCCGGAGGGTCCGGGAGCAGGTCCGGATGCGACTGGCTGAAAGAAAGTCCCCCTCCCTTCCCAGAACGGACAACTCCTGGGTCTCTGCAGCAGGTGAGTCCCGGGACGCAAATATCTGGGTTGAAATAAGCCGCCCAGAGGCTGCACATTACTGCACATCAATTGTTCATGAGCACCTTCAATAAAAAAGGGTGAAAGTCCTATAAACAGTCGTAACATTCGGGTGAAGAATTAAGCTTTTTAACTTCAAACGTAGACGTTTATAATCTAGTCTGACAACTTTTTTTTTTATCCAATTAAACGACAATCTATGGAAATGTATTTTAACTGTTCAGCAAAGGTGATCCAAAGTGATCCAAAGTAGAGGTATGGATTGGTAAGCAGCCTATTTATATCTTATTATCTCCTGACATTATTGCCATGAAGGAAACATCTGCCCTTCTGGCTGCTAGGCCTGCAGGACAACAGTAGCTGCTGGAGTTTAACTACAACTGGAACAACAAAAATGACTGAAGATAAAGCAGATCTTGTTATCTCGAACTGGGCAAGAAACATGGACTTTGAGAGGAAAATCTTTGGGTTATACAGCACAACAGCTGTTTATGCGGTCAAGGACAGTGGCATCAAAATCGCAACAGAACAACAATACATTACAGTCCCACTTGTGTGGATTCAAAATAGGTTATCTGTGAGACACTGATAATGTGGAATTCTCAGAATTCCTCCTTTTGTTTTCAGAAAGTCTTGTCCAGTGGTGGTAAAGCATTCTGGTGGGATACCTCACAAGAGCAAAGGTGTGCTGAGACCACACCTGCTCAGAGGTGATTGTTTACTGTCATTCAGAATATTCCAATCCTTAGATGCTTCAACTCTGGACTTCTGAATGATTATTTCAGTGAGCTCCACTCAGATGTTTCCTAATCATAAAATTCAGGCAAGTGGACATAGCACTAAACCAAATTCAGAAACATGTAAAAATTTCCCCAGAACAGTATAATGGGCTTTGTTGAACTTCAACACAGACACATATCTGTGCACTTTGAGAACCTGTGTATGTGTTATTTCCTGGTCATTTCCTGTTATTTGTCTCTCCATGGAAAATCTGATGGTGACATCACAGGTTTCTGACTTGAGCCTTTCGGCTGATAAATGTGCATGTGTGATTACGTACATGTTTGACCCATATGTTGGAATCAAGCCCAGAGTAACTTGAGAAGCTGAGGTGATCCATGTGAGGGTCACTGCAGGCCAGATTGTTGAACCCACACTCTTTTTAAAAGGAAACTCAAGGAGAGGAAGGAGAAATCCCTCCTCCTCATAGCCTCAACTCCCTCACTCCCTCTCGCTCTGATCAGACAACAAAGTCTCACTTTGACCCACAAGGGAAAGAGGATGTTGTACTTCTGTGTGTTCTTTTCTTTCATCACTACAATGACTAAAGTGTACGTGTATAACGTTTGCTTTTGATGACCTGTGGGGAAAAATTCATCAGATACATGGAAAACAGAAGAATTGGCGGTGTGACAGACAGGCTTATGAGACTTAATCCTCACAAAAAATTGGGCAACACCCAAAGTCATGAGTGACATTTTTTGAAACAAGAATCACTGTGACCGAAGTGAAACTATGCATGTGAAGCGCTGGTGGGATGGAAGGAGGAGCTCTTTGTTCCTGTTTGGAGTCCTTTAGTTCATCCCCAGACCACTAAACTGAGTCTGTAAACACAATATGAGACAGGATTTCTGTCTTTGTCCCAAGCAAGTCTCAAATCCTTTCAAAAAGCTTTTGTCTTCATGTCCAAAGAAAACTGATTGATTGGTTTGGCAGATCAATCAGCACTGAAAGGATGTTTTATCTTTGTGGGAACGTCCTGTGACGACGTCACTGTCTTATGTTTCTCATGGGATGGAGTGAGAAGTTTTCATTTCATTTAGGTTTTTACTGTAGAGTTGATTAAAGGAAAGGAAGAGACTATCTGTGGTTAGATTGGACCTCAGGACATCCCCTGGCCACCCAACTACTGCCAGCAGCCCAATGAATCTTGTAGGGCTGGACCAGCATTTTCAGATATCCACTAGGTGGATGGATGGATGGATGGATGGATGGATGGATATATATATATATATATATATATATATATATATATATATATATATATATATATATATAT
>JAOWBL010003119.1:0-12689 GCA_028564865.1 Zenarchopterus dispar | reverse complement strand
ACATATATATATATATATATATATATATATATATATATATATATATATATATATATATATATATATATATATTTGTGAGAAATTAGACTCTTCTCTGCACAGTTGGCTGTCACACTTCAGAGATTCAGGGAGGGATCCTCTTGAGGAGTTAGACTGAAAGCAACTCTGAATGGGGACTATAGAGGAGTGATTTTTCACATCTAAAATAATTCCCCATAGCAGCTAAAATGAATACTGTATTAGATATAGTTACAGTTAGTCACTTTTCAACAAATCATTTATTTTCTTTGATTTTCTTCACATGTTCTGTCATGGTCAACAGTTTACGGGGTATGTTGGACCGTGTAAAAGTGATGGTACAAAAGAGCTGCTTTATAAAAACTGACTTTAGATGGCTCGTCTATAATCCTCATTGTGAATGCTTTGTACTAACTTGCATCAGAATTTACCACTGATTCTCAAAATGAGACTGCTGTGACTACTGTTTACTGAAGTTAAGATACTCACTGCTCCTAATTATATCCGACAACCCTAAAAAATTAAAAAACAATTAAAGACCCCTTTAACACATACTGCCTCTCTGTCAAACCTTGCTAACACTAGTCAACATGACTGTTGCTAATAGAGCATCTAATATATTTTTAAAAAATTGTACTCTTTAACTGTTTGATGTTGATGTTTATTGTTGTCATTGATTTTTCTGTTGGTTTGTAGAGAAAAAATAGACATATTGAAGTGAATATAATCACCTCAGTTTGTACTCTATTACTGCAGGACATGGGAACATTTGTGATCCACTATCATACACAACAGTCAGCTGTTGACCACTAGGAGTTGGATGTAAACAAGGTCACGTTCTGAAAACAGACTGCTAATGTCTATTTCAGCTCAGTCATTTGAGTGCCTTGGTCCATGCTAAGTTTGATAAACCTCAATAAAAAAAAAGGATAATTCATGAGTCACAGTTCACTTGTTTTCAAGCCTTAATTGGATCATTTTCTGAAATCAAGTTCCTGAATTACAGTGGTGTCATGGTAATCTTACCTCATGCACGAGATTAATTGTTAAGTGTTTGTGACACTGATATTACTCCCTGCTTCTCCACACTCTTCATTATGATCACGGCAAAAATCACAGCAGGGAAGATGTTTCTGCGAAGGACCTCCTATCAAATGAAAGGTCTGCAGTTATGAACTCTTCAACCAAACATCAAGATCATTTACATACAGATGAGCCCTCCAGTGGCACAGGAGGCCACTTGTCTTTTCAGCATACACAGAGGAGATTCCAGGATGAATAGTGGCTGCTTGGGGTGAATAAAGACCAACCTTTCAGCTTGTCATAATGTGAGATTATTGTGTACATGTCTGACCAGAATGGTCTGCAGTCACACAGCTCTATGGGTCAGCATGTAGTTCACAAATATCAGTTTGGGGGTCTGGCACTTCTGTTGCCTTGGAAATGTCTTAATCCTTAGGTCTAAATCCTTATGTTGCAGTAATCATTTAAAAAAATACATAAAAGACTTCTTTTACCTAATTGTACAATTCTAGTAACTGGATTAAAAAATAATTTAAAAAAAGACAATTTGGGCAGCTGGTCAAAAACATTACTCTTGCGACTCAGCTGAGATGACAGCAATTGATGGGTTAAATATTCAAGCATTGCTTCCCTCAATAGCCTGCACCAAGTGGTATTACTGGATTAAATACTGTATATGTTGATAATCTGCTGTAAGGTGCAACATCTGGTCAGATTAATTTCCCTTTTGAGCAAATGTGTTTATCAAAATATCTTGGAGCAGATGGACGCACATTTTGTAACTAAGGTCAATAATAAGCTTTCACAACATGAATTATCAGCCGTTGCTGCTTGTAGACAAGAAGCCTGTCCAATACATAAGATTCATAATTTTTGTTCTCTAATGGGGATTACTATAACTCTTACTCTGATTTTACAGCCATGTGCATTGTAGACTTTGTAGAATTACATAAATAATAAAGCTATAATGAGCCAGCAATGATGAATTTTGTTACCCAGGACTTGGGCTGACTAACTTTTGACCACCTTTAAATGAGCCTGTATGGCTTTCAATACCATATCATTTAAACAAGTACCTTTCAAGTTCATAAAAGTAAAAAAAAAAAAAAAAGTTCATAAATGTAAATGGGAAGACTTTTTTCCCAAAACGTACACATACTTGTGTATGTGTTCCCAATACACTGTTGTAGACTGTGCATTTCAACATTATGAATGCTCCTGATCATACAATCTCCAATGGACCCTTGGCTAGCAGAGACACACCAGAACATGCGCACCACAAAGTAATCCCATTTTCTGCCTGTTCTCTCAATTGACTCGCTTCTTTGTCAGCGTCCTCCAAGTCTTATCCTAATTCTCTTCTCCCTCGTCTTTTAACTGTCCAAGAATCTCCCTTTTCTCCTTGTTCTGAGGGTGTGACTGGCTGTTGGTGCCAGGGACAGCAAATGGGAGGCGTAATTATCATTGCTCTACCACTGTCCTGTCAGTGTGCTCGCCAGCAGAGGGGGGATCCTTTGGAAGTCCTCATCAAAAGCTTTGGCCTTTGATCATGAAACAAAACATAAAACCTAAACACTGGGCAAAATCGACGAGGAATGTCTTCAGAAGGACAGAACTTAGGTGAACGTGCATGACAGCCATCAAGAAAACATCTACTTCTGTCATGACATTTGTGTGTCACCAGCACAGGTGTGTGGGCAACGTTAGACAGACATAAAGAGTGAGTCATACACCGACGTTGCTAAAGTGTCTGCAAGATAGGCACCTGGTAAGCTGCACTGCAGGTTGTGTTTTCTTGTTTTTGCAAAGTGCTCTCCTAAACAGGTTTACAGTCTGATTTTGTAAGAAATATATTCACACTTAGACGATCATAAACTATAGTACATCTTTAGATCCATGACTACATGAGTAAGTCTGTGAAAATCAAGAAAAAGTAATCTTAATAGAAAAGGTTACTTCGAATGTCTCAACATTAATTTGCAGCTGAGCGACAGAAAAAAGTAATAATAGAAGACCATTTTGAGGGCCTCGGCCAAAATCTACAGGGGCACAAGTCATGCTGCTTTAGCAACAACAAACCGCAGCCTTTGGAACCTTTGAAACCCTGTGTGGTCATTTTCTCTCACACTCACTGAAAAGAACTGTGGTGGGTGGGAAAGGAAAAAAAAGAGCCCCTCGCCACTCATAATACCAATCTTATGTATGTAGACGAAAATGGAAGGGACGGGAGGGGTGGAGGGTGGCGGATGGACTAAGGCACAATTTTAAAGCGCTTATTGAATTGCCATTACAGCTCCTCAGACTAATTGTGGCTGCTGTGTGTCTCTCGGTGGCCTAGGGGGCTCTGGAGTGGCCCTGTATGCTCCTACTCAGTGGGGTTTTCAAACCAAGTGGCCCTGAAAGAGAACAGGACCACCGTAGATCAATGGCAAACCTTTCACTCTTTCACAGGCCCTTGCTAATCCTTCTCATTTGTCTACCATTTGTTGAGGCACATTCACAGCTCCCTGAATTTAGGATTAAGGCTTGTTTTGTTACAAAAACAGCCCGAGTTATAATGCTGAATAGATGGACTGAAGGGTGGACGATGGATGACTGTGGCTGTGAGTTTTTCAGCATTTGTGTATGGATATCAAGTGTACACTATGTTTATTGCCAAAATCAGTAAAATGTATAATCTGTTCAGGATGTAGATTTGTCTGTTCAGAGGAATTATAGTAGTGGCAAAAATGTCAAATTTGCCCTTCATTGCATGACCTGTTTACTCAGAATCTTTAACCTTGTCAAAGCTTGTCCCAAGATGTTTTAGACAAATTTTGGACACAAAAGGACCACCATCTAGGTGGTCATCGAAGAGCATTCATTTGGGACTTAGATTTAGGGATAACATACAGATGTGGCTGATAATAATTCAATTGCAGATCACAGTGCAAGCGAGAGATGCCTCATCTTGCAGTCATCTTGATTACAAATGACACCAAGATCAATACTATTCCTATATGAAAGGGTAAGATTAAATTAGTTTATGTTTGATTAGTTTGATTTGGCATAACTTTTGACCTGCAACACTACATAACTTCAGATCTGCTATTAGTTCTTTAGCACTAAATATAAAGTTTTGAAGATGTAATACTTCTAGCTACCTAGCACAAGGTCTGAACTAGATTATCATTTTGGGTCGAGTGTTTGATAGCTCCATAATCTGGTGTAAACAGATGATGCTAGAGAAAGTGAGTTACTTTATCTAGTGTCATCAGTAGCTAGCTAACGTATCCGAGCAAAAGCCTGTGTTGCTACATAACAATGGTGATCAAATAACTTTAGAACATGTTAGCAGAGTTAAAAGTATTATTGCTTTGATTTACCTTAGGATAAATACAAACGTTGTTGTTGATCACCTGGCAGTTAAATTTGCTGCTTAATCCAAAGCAAACCTTTAACTCTATTTTGCTTGAATTTAGAAAAACTCTATTGCCCATCATCTAAAGACGCTGGAATCTGGACCACAAGTACTATAGGCATAGTTTTACCTTTTAAACATCATAAAACAGAGGAGAGCTCAGGATCTTTCAGTGTATTTCTAGTGAGCTGAAAGGTACAGATGTCCGAGTTCTGGTCCCAGTGTAACTAATATTCAACAGTAATTGGCTCACCTGACATATTGCTGAGACTTTAGTAATTGGTCAGTTAAATGCAACATACTCTGCTTTCAGACATAAGCTATGGTACCTTTTTGAGGTTTGGAAAAAAAAAAGGGAAGGCATGTTTGTACTATTGGAGTAATCTCATAGGAAGACTGTTCGCACAAGTTTAAAAAAAATCACTAGTTTAGAGATCTGGTGTTGGATCATGATGACACAACTGGGACACATACAATACATTCATGGTCTCTTCATTTCTAACTAGCCATATTATATTTGAAGCAGCACCAAACAACTTTATTTCATGTTCAAAAATCTGTTTTAATTTCATTTGAAGGAATATTTGCCTACTTTAAGGAAGTGTTGTCTAGTTGTTGTGGTCTTCTGTCCCTCTATGGGCAAAAGCCAGCCAAAGTAACTTTGGTCTCCCGCGCCATTCCCGTCTCATCCGACAACTATGAATCACCAATGGCATGGTGTCCCACATCAACAACAATGAAGCCAGTTTACAGAGCTACAATGGACATCATGGAGGAGTTGATTAAGAGACTCAAGAAGGTAGTGACAGAAGAGAACATTAAAGAGTGACTGAGTAAGAGGCCAAATGAGTGATTTTAGACAACATTGTAAAAGTGACCTAACCTCCACCACACAGGGGGCATACAGAGCAAAATGTTTGTAGTGAGATTGTTTAATTTCTTTGAAGTGTAGTTTTATGAGGCTCTCACCTTAGTCGGTGTACAAAACACCATAGGTAAAATATGAGAACCAGTATGGAAGCTTGGCAATATACACTTATGATCAATGTCATCAGAAAAAATACAATTGACCCTATTATCAATGCAGTCAAGTAAAAGGCACATGTAACCTCTGTTCCCTCTGTGGTCTCATTTCCTTGCTTTCTTTTTACCCTGTCTTCCACAGATTTTCACTCACTGTGTAACAGCAGTGATTGTCGGGTGTCTACTTTTACACATTCTGCTTGCTGTGTGTGTTTCCCAAAACACCCTGAGGGGAGACAAGCACAGCACACAAAGTGAACAAACAGAGCAGAGAAGAAAGAGGGGACAACTGAAGTAAAGATTAATTACCTATACAAATCACAACTGGTGACATTACTGTAAATGGAATAAAAGCTTCCCAGCATGTGCTTTTTAGAAAAATAACCCTTCTTAATGTTGGAGACAATAGAAAACATGCAAGGGCCTTCTGGTTTAAAAACACAAAGTAGTGATTTTGCATTGCACTTCTTTTACTAGAACAGAATGCATACATTTCAGTGGTGGATCAGAGAGAAAATCTGCATAAAACTATCTGGTTAACAGTATCAGCCACACACACAAATACACACAAGCTTTTTTTCTTTTTCTTTTTTTGCTTATGAGGGATTGCAGGGTAGGAGTGGTGGGGGAAGGCAATGCTGTTTTACATATTTTATGTATACTTAGAAGCAAGGATACAAAAATAGGTGATTTTGAGGCATGTAAGTAAGTGAGTAAATTTTTTTTTATATTGCACCTTTCAAGATAAAAATCATAAAATGCTTCACAATAAAAAACAGGACAAAAGAAAAAATATAAAAACAAAGAAAACTAAGCAAAATCAAGTTAAAAAAAAATGTTTTCAGCTGCTTTTTAAAAGAGGTCAGACAGTCAACCTATCTCAGGCTGAGAGGAAGCCAATGTAGATTATTTTCATGGGATGAAAAGCTTCCATGAATGTTAAATTTGTGATTACAGTTAGAATTAAGGAAATTTATTAATTTCCAGAATGAAACAAAGAAAAAAAATACTACTTGCAAGCAAGGGGTTTTCCAGTCTGCTAGATACTCCACTTTATTGTTTTAAGAGTTTTATCCCAGAGCAAAATTATCAACTTAATACACCAAGTCACAAAACACACACGTCCGTGTGTGTGTGTTACAGTTCATATGTACATTTACACAAAAAGAGACCAAAGACAGGCTTTTCTGCTCTGACTCACCAAAGTAAATAATTCATAAGAAGGAGAAACAAACATGAATAAATTTAGTCATCCTGCACAAGTACCTGCAAAAGAAGTACAATTTCATTAAAACAACAGTTCCCTTTGAAGTTTTTTGTGCTCTGAACCTGACAGTGTGCATGAACGGTCTTGGCAGGCTGCTGTAGCGCTATCAGACTTGGGGCTTCTCATCACTGACTGGATTAGCGTTCATGTCTGAAGCCACTTAGGCGAGTTTAGACAGGGCTGCTGAGTGGCACCTGCGCCACATTGCCCCTTAAGCCCTGCCATACCACGGCGCAAGTATGTGGTGCAGACTGGCCAAACCCCATGTCAGGCATTCTCTGGATGCCTGCAGCCATGCCAGAGGCTGGGAGATGAGGTGAATAGTAGCGCAAGACAGATAACCGTGTGAGAGAAAAATCCATCCTAAAGAAGAACATAAATTGAAAAGTTAAAGTTTTGTTCCTGAGAGATAAGTAACAAGAAATTACTGCTATGAGTATATTTTAAAACTTTGGACAGAGCCAGGCTTCCAAAAGAATAGAATTTGAGTAGAAAAGAAAGATTGCTGACAACATGGTGGCAGCAGGGCCACCACAGTAGACAGGCTCCTTTGATATAATTTAGTCAGCTGAGGCAGGCCAGCCGCATGTTGGCCAAGGTCCCAGTCGACATCATGAGGTTGTCTTTGGCTGTTAGTGACTGGAAAAGACCAAAGTCAGTGCCGCTTCATGCAAAGCTCGAGTTGTGCCAAACCCAATCCACCCTGCCTCTCAAGCCCTGTTTTGTGTGAAGTAATTCTTCATGCCAGTGAAACCAGACAGACTCTGTGTTTTGTCACTGCATGCATGGTGATATTTCTTCAGCACTACATTTTTCACTTCAAGATTAACAGGTGGATTGTGTTCCTTAACATTCATACACAATGTCATATTTTGGTGTTTTTGCTGTGGGTGAGCAGATTTGAAATAGAACAGGCCAGAAGATTTTTAATTGGATTACTATTCAAGGTTTATATCAGACAACAAGCAAAACTCGGTTTCCTCTCTTATGGGCTGTCATGCCATAGACATAGAAAATGAGCAATCTGCCACTTAAATCCAGGTTGAAATTTTGTGTTAAAAATAAATGAATTGAAGATTGTGGTTTTTTCTTACTATGCTACAGATAATTGTTTTTTTAAAAAAGTGAGCAATTTGAAATTTGCCGAGCAGCCGTACACCAAAGGAACCCTCTCCTGCTTTGTAGAATAAATTCAAATAAGTAAATTAAATCCATGTATCGCTTCACATTGTCCTAGCACCCAAAAAAGTGGGCAATTAGCACAATTTTTTTGTGACCCAAAGTCATTCTTGTGTGTGATAAGTATATGTCCCTGTTCCTTCTTATCACCTGAGACACATTAACCCCCCCCCCAGCAAACTTTCATTTTTCTTTTAAACACAGTCATTTGCCACCAGCATATTAAGTTTTATGTATTAAGCCAGGGTTTTTTTATGACATACAGTCTAAAAAAAATGGTATATGACCTGCATTAAAATTTGTAGCAGAAACTATGTACCTTATTGGTGCCTGGTTTTTATGTTTATCGTTTGTCTTAAAATGAGAGAGTTGAGGCAGACACATTCCACTGAGAGGATTTGTTTAACAGCTCAATTTATAACTTTACAGTGGTGGGCACATGGCTCACTCTGGTGGTCAAAAAAACAGGAACGACTGGCTTTTTTTATAGGGAGCTCTGGCGCCCTCTGCTGGTCGATATAGATTTTTTTTTTTAAAAGCACAATATTTCTTTTTCACAGTGTCTCTGCTGTGCTGAAAACAACAAAGTTTACAGTCAATGTCAGTGTTATGTCAAGTATCAGCCGGCTGCTGTCAAAATGTTTTCAGTGAGAATCATCAGTGACAAGTGAGTAGTAGCAAAAACATTTGAACAATTTTAAGTGTAAATGTAAAAAAGACAAAAGACAAAATTCCTTCTGCATAACCATTATCGATGTACCACTGCCAGAATATTAAAAAAATGTATATTCACACAAGTTTTCAAAGTTAAGTTTGACTTACTTTTGGAATATCTTTGTGTATCAGAAAATTACTCCAGTTTAGTATTTACAAAATAAAATTCAGATCCACAGTCACAGGCCACACCCATCCCTTTATAGCAACAGCACTACTAGATGAGAGCTGTATGTCTCTGTAGAATAATATGCCTTTCCACACTCCTCAAATGATTCAGGAAAACTTTCAGATGCATTACAGAGTGTTGTTCTGGTTTCTAAGTCAAGCTTAAAATATCCAGATTGACTTATAGGTCTGCTGATGATGTCCTGATGCTCAAAAATTTATGACATGATCAGAAACAGTCCATGCTTCCATGAGTGGAAGAGGTTTTGCCAACCTACAAGTGATATTAGATAATTAGTTTTAATTTTGTGGTTTGATGCTGTAAATATACAAATAAACTGATATTCTGCTTGTCTGAACATTCAAGAGCTATACAAAGAGGTACCTAGTAGAAAAGTAAACAACTTAACTTTCTGTAAAGGAAAACATCCCTTCATTGTGGGAAAGTGAGTGAACAAATTTACATCTGGAAACTGTGGTTTCCGTGGCTCATCAAAGCATCATAAATAAATGCATGAATAACAAACCAATCTTACGAACAAAAATAAAAAGATATTTTTTAAAGTGTTCGTGTTCTGATGGACATACTTAGCTTCAATAATAAAACAAAAAGAAAGAAATACATCAAAGGTTAAAACAGCTTTTTTTATTTCATGTTGTTTTAGTTTAGTTTTTATTCGCTGATTTTTTAAATTTATTTATATTTATTTATTTTGATGTTTTTATTTTGATGTATTTATTTATTTATTTTTGCATTGTATTGACAGCATTCATGGTGCCTACTTGTAACTTACTTAATAACTAATGCACGAATGGGCAACATTGACTTTCACCTGTGAAAGTCAATAGATGAGAGAGCTTTATGAAGATACTATTTTGTTATTTCAACATGTGCGTGACAAAATACCTAACCATTTTATTCCTCAACAGCTTCACAAATTTCACTTGAAGGCCATAGTTCAGGCAGTCTATGAGTCCATGATGACCGGCTTTAAAGTAGTACTGCAATGTTCTTATACTTCTGCAGCCTGAAGTACCTGCAATCTAAAGGGCCTGAGAGCGGGTTTAATTCTGGCTAAAATGTTGCAAGAACACAACAAGGTAACAATGCTGAGTTAGACTGCTGACATTTCATTTCACATTTCTGATGGTGAGAACATCAGCCGTGAAAGCTGCAGCTGGAAACTGTGGTTTCTGGGGTTCATCAGAAGTGTCATCCTGTTTAAGCGAAGAAAGGTTAAGGTTTTCAGTTTTGTTACGTACAACCATTTCAAAGAACACCGCATCTTCTTTACTAACATGTTTATGCTCCTTAAGTTAATTTGATGTGGCTGCAAAATAGGATGCACGAAACCAATATCGTCTAAAATAAATGATGGCAAAAGACGAACAAAGTCACAGACTGAAATGTGAGATTATAAAACAATGTGCACGGATGAAATGATTCAGGAATTTTTTAAAAACCAGAGACAATGGATTTATGGAGAGAATTAAATATTTGTTGCATGAAAATAACTTTTGTGTAAAAACCTGTACAAAGTTATGACAGAGCTGATCAAAAACAAGGAGCGCACAAAGCTGTGAAATCAAGACAGCCTTGATTTGATGGTGATTAAAAACAAAACAAAACCAAAAAAACCCTTGAAAGAAATCATCAACTGGTAAACTAAATCCATTTTCATTTTAATTAAATTATAAGATATGTGGCCTTTTGTCTTTGTCTTTGGAACTTACTGACCATCAAGTAGCTAATTTAGTCTGAAGATATTAAACACAGCTTTGTATAAGTCTTAACCTCAAAAAGCACCTTCACACTCAGAAGACCTTTTTCATATTTTCTTGTCATGTAATGAGCTAATGTCTGATTTTTCCATTCCAGCTTTCTGTTTATGTGAACCTTGTGCTTAACATTAAAAACTGAATGACCAACCACATGCTGTCGTGTCAACAGTTGAAATGACTTCTTATTTTGAAACTGCATTTCCCGAGATGTTTCAGAGAAATGACACAGTGAGTCATGACGGCCCCTCACACTTCAGGCACCTGTTTCATAGAGGCATACTGAAGGCAACACAAGAACAATGAGATATGATGCAAGACTAGCTGTCAACTGGTGATAGCACAAAACGTCCCAAATGTGTGAGGTTTTGTTAAGCTGAGAACTGAAAAATTGGAATTGAAGCCCACTGGTTTAAGGTAGTTGTGTCATTAAAAGTGACTGTAAGAGAACCAACATTTCAATCTAAAGCTCGATGCTGTGGTTTCTGTCGCTCCTCCATCAAAGGTCATACCCAAAGAGCTGACTCATGACAGAAGCTTAACGTTTCAAATTAAAAATTCATATAATTTAAAAGTGAAAAATGTATGCAAGAGCAAAAAAGAAAGATGAAAAAAATCTTGTAGACCATGTTGAGCTTATTCTGACCACATAAATGCTGCTTGCTTTGTAGAAGTAACCACACACAGTTTCCTTTCAGTTTGGCCATACATTTTACCTCAGATCTTTCCTGACCACACGTGTGCACGGATCACTATAAGTCACTGAGCAGAGACAATATGAGCAAAAAGCTTCAAGACCCCCAGAGACTCCCCCACAGACTGGCTCTGCTGCCAAAATGATGCATACTCTGCACAACCTGATGCTCTTTTCTTTGCTGACATTTCTGCAACACAATGGTAAGATAACAAAATCTGATTAATAATCTCAGTTACACATAAATAAATGTATACAATAATCCTTTTTTTTTCTTTCCTGTTTATTTTTGCAGCTCAGGGTAGTGAGATTGTGAGTGGCAGCAAGGTGCCTGAGAACTCGATGCTGTACATGGCTTCAGTGCAATACAAAGGAAAACACGCATGTGGAGGATTTCTCGTGAGCGAAGACTTTGTGGTCACGGCTGCCCATTGTGACAAAAAGTGAGTTCATAAAACTTATTCACACTGTATTTTAAAAGCTTGCTTGATTTCATTTGTTCAGTCAGCAACATTTAAGAGAAAAAAAATCTCATTATTTAGGGACTCTCTGACTGTTGTTCTCGGCACCCATAATCTCAAGAAGGTTAAGGATGGCACAATGAGATACAACATCACCAGATGCATCCATCAAGATTATAAAGACGTTAAATATGGTAATGACATCATGCTTCTCAAAGTAAGTATACCTATATTCATTCTAAAATCCCAGGTTCTTTATTGTCTCGTAGTTTCAGTTTAGTTTTTAAATGTCATGTCATGGTTTCTCTCATTTCCAGTTGTCTAAGAAAGCGCGACTAAACAGCAGAGTGCAGCCGATTCAACTGCCCAAGTCTCCGATCACAGTCAAAGATAAAGCAAAGTGTAGCGTGGTTGGATGGGGCAAAACAAAAACCGGCGGTAAAGTTTCTGATGTGCTGAAATCAGCTGACGTCTCTGTTGTTGACCTGAATGAATGCAAGAAAACGTGGGGACAGTTTCAAGAGCTTCCAAAAAATATCACCTGTGCTGGTGGATACGGGTCAAAGAGAGGATTCTGTGGAGTATGTTTGTTTGTTTGTTTGCTTGCCTTTTCACATAAAGTAATGCCTCTTCTTCCAGTCTTAAATGATGACTAAACTAGCAAGCTTTTTTCCCATGTACAGGGGGATTCTGGAGGTCCTCTGGTGTACAACAAGATGGCTGTTGGAGTGGTGTCTTTCAACTTTAGGGGCAACTGCACCTACCCAAATCTGCCAAATGTGTACACAGATATATCAAAATACGTGGATCCAAAAGGTTCTAAAGCAAAAACATTGTTAATTCTAAGAAATACATTACAAATCACAAATGCTTCTTTAGTTTTGTTTTTCTTTTATATATATATATATATATATATATATATATATATATATATATATATATATATATATATATATATAGAAA